>ONZH01000881.1:0-69210 GCA_900303285.1 Rhinella marina
GAGGTTGAGGTGGAGGAGCCAGAGGAGTGCTCCCTTGGGTAACGTGGGTGGACTGCGTGGAAGACTGACTGGTGGACAAATTACTTGAAGCATTGTCCGCAATCCACGAGTTCAGCTGTTCGCACTGTTGTGGTTTCAACAGTCCTCTACCACGTGTCCCTGTAAGTTGAGACATGAAGCTAGGGAGTGTAGCTCTGCGGCGTTCCCCTGCTCCCTCATCAGCAGGTACTGTCTCACCCTGCCCAGGACCACGGCCTCTGCCCCCTGCAGTAATTGAATGCCCACGCCCTCGTCCTCGACCCTTAGCCCTGGGGTTCAACATTTTCTGTATATAAGTGTATGATATATTAAAAAAAAAAAAAAACAAACAAAACGGGCCTGGTGTACTGAAACCCACAATCTTGTTCAGTCTGGTTTAATTAAGTGACGTACAGAAAGTGTCACCTGGACAGAATATATGGATTGGAATGAGTGTGCTGAACTGTGACACACAGAAAGGTTACACGCAGCTGTGTGAAATGGATTTATATCACTGAGCTAAAACAACAAATACAACTAATTATTTTTATATATTTTTTTTTTATATGTTTTTTTTAATTTTGTTTTTCTTGGAACGTGACGTGCAGAAACTATCGTAGAGCTGACTGACACCCTACTGACGGTGGCTATTTAGACTGCGACCCAGACAAATGTCGCACAGAGATTTTTAGAATCAAGCTGTATACGTGACAGGTAGCAAATGACTTGGTTGTATTCCGTGACGTACAGAAAGTGTCACCTGGACAGAACATACGGATTGGAGTGAGTGTGCTGAACTGTGACACACAGAAAGGTTACACGCAGCTGTGTGAAATGGATTTGTATCACTGAGCTAAAACAACAAAAAAACTAATTTTTTTTGTATATTTTGTTTTGGATTTTTGTTTTTTTTGGAACGTGACGTGCAGAAAATATCGTAGAGCTAACTGACACCCTAGTGACGGTAGCTATTTAGACTGCGACCCAGACAAATGTCGCACAGAGATTTTTGGGATCAAGCCGGACAGAAAATAGTGAGTGTACTGAACTGTGACACACAGAATGGTTCCACACTGCTGTGTGCAATGGATTTGTATCACTGAGATATAACATAAAAAAAAAAAAAAGGGGGTTATACATGGCGATAGCTGCACTACTAGTGCCAGCCAGCCAGCCAAGCCAGGAGACAAAAAAAATGTCTTCTAGCCCTTAGAAGGGCTGTTGGGTTCTTTGTGGGTGATTCCTGCCTAACAGAGAACTAAATGCAGGCCCTAACACTGTCCCTGAAACGCAGCAGCTCTATCCCTAACGACATCCAGACGGCATCTGAGCCGAGCACCGCGGGCAGTCACTAGTATATTCCAGGGTCACCTGATCAGGCCAGCCAACCCCTGCTGTCAACATGTAAGGGCCCCACGTGATGCTGGGTGTACCGTAGAGTCTCCTGGCTTGTGATTGGCTGTGTTTTTAGGCGCCAAAAAAGCACGATGCGGAAGTTGCCATTTCCTCGAGCATGGCGAGATACTCGTCCGAGCAACGAGCACTTACGAGTACCCTAATACTCGAACGAGCACCAAGCTCGGACGAGTATGCTCGCTCATCTGTAGATATAAACAGATGTAACAGAATACACAGTTCCTTGAAACAATTATGCTTAGCGGTTTAAGTTTGAAGTAATTTTTAAGTATCACATTAGGGAATTTTGAGTTAATAGAGGCTTAGGACCCTTATCTATTAACATTCAAGCACCACTCTAGACAGGGGCAGGGGGAAGTTAAAGTGACCCTGGAAAAAATACAAAAAGTGGCCCCATTTTGTAGTTGAGTCCAAATTCATGGAAGGCAGGGCCAGTAATACCATATTGTGGCACATTATACCTCCCCAACAGAGCCAAATACCACAGTCCATCACATTATACTGCCAGCAGCACAAAATACATTCCCAAAAACTTCCACTGGCCTATTGCATAATAATAACTCAGGATTGGTATAAAACAAGTAATGTCTTTTAATTGTCTTTTGTAGCCTTATAAACTATGTTACAGTGTAACACAGTGATCAAAGCTTTAAATAATACATGTTTTGAATAAAGCCTGCTAGTTGGAAAGCTTTACAGAGTAGAAAGAGTCAATACAAAAATGATGTGGCCACTATTCAGATAATTCCCTGTATATAGATCAGTACTGTACCTCAATTTTGTCCAGAATACGTAGAACTGCTAAAAATTAAAAATTAAAAAAAAAGGTTTCCAATTTCCTGCAGATTCTTCCTATGTGATCCTCACTGAAGAATGCATCTAGAAGAAGGATCAGCAGTAGAAACGAATACCTTCCATTTTAGCATAAACACATTAGTAGTATTTATATAGGCTTAAACAGCCAAACTGCCTACTGTCACCTGACAGGCAGTGTGCTCCAGGTTCATCCGGGGTGTACAATAGGTGTATGTGACTCCTTATATATGAATTTATGCTACAGGAGCCACATCCTGGTTAATTTCATGTTTATCCACCCCATCAAGTACTCTGTAGAAGACTTTAGTTTCCCATGAATAAAGTTTCAACTGTATCATCAAGGATTGTCCCACTTTCTAACAAACTATTGTATTTCAAATCTTCTGCACCATTTACAATACTTCGGAGAGCTTGAAATGTTGCGTAGGTCATTGTTTGTGAGCTAAACAGTGGATTTTAGACTGATACATTTTATCTGCTGGATATAATGTAACCAGCGCTGGCACAAGGGTCAGCATAGAAGGATGCCGCTGATGTCATGTATGGATAAACCATGCTAGGTCTTTAAATTTCTTTCTGGGGTCAGTTGGACACTGTAACCAAACTGATAATATTATCAGAGATGGGGTCCCTTGGGTGCCGGTGGCAATTTAATATTCGGGGGCAGCTATCACAATGAACTTGTCACAATGAATTTCTTCTGGGACAAACTTCTGTGAAAATATTGTAACTTGAGGCCATGAAGAATCCACCAGGAAGAAGTATGTCCTTCCTTTATGTTTCTCATTCCTTTCCACTCCTCAAAGAACCGCATCAAAAACTGCCCAAACAAACTGCATGTATGAAGTCAACCTATGCATGCTGTAGTTACACAGCCTTTTTTCTACATAATTCCAACATATTCCACAGCACTTTACAGTTCAGGGGGTCATGTACAAACAGTCATAAATAAAATAGCATCAGACAAGTCAGCAATTACAACAAGAGGAGAGAGATAGTGGTGACACAAAAGGTAAAGTGCTTGTTTTGTACAATGGTCCAGCCATGTTGGGAGAATAGGGGAGTAGATATAAAGCCGCATGAGCCGCTCACCAGCAGATATTTGTAGTGCTTCTGGGTGCAGTGGAGAGTATGGTGGAGGATCAGGTTCAGGAAATGATAAATGAGCTATATATAGAGAGGAGTTAGATCAGGGGATGTGATAGGCCACCCTAAAAAGATATGTTTTTAGAGAGCGTCTAAAACAGTGTACATTGTGATTTAACCTAATTTCTTTGGGTAGGGCATTCCAGAGAGCTGGTGCAGCTCGGGATTATGGTGGATATCAGTCGTAAATCATTGGCTAAACAGAGAACACAGTAGGATGGTAGACAGAGATGAGGGAGGAGATGTAGGAGCGTACAGCACTGTGGAGGGCTTTGTGAGGGGAACATTTTAAATTGGATTCTATACTGTATGGGCAACCAGTTCAGCAACTGGCACAGGGCGGAGGCATCGGAGTAGCAGTTAGACAGATTGGTGACACTGACTGCTACATTAAGGATAGATTGGAGAGTCTGATGAGGGGGAGGCCAATTAGTAATGAGTTACAGTAATCTAGACGGGAATGGATTAGGGCAACAATGACAGTTCTACATGGACTTTGCACAAATTCCACACTGAAATCTGTACGAAATCTCCACATAATCTTCCCCTGGAATCTCTCTATTCTTCGTGCAGGTTTCTGCATGGAAATCATGCCGAAACTGCAGCATTGAATGGGGCTAATTTTTTTTTTTGTACCATAGTCATATGGGGAATTTATCATGAGGGAAATATTTGAAGTCAGTTTTGCTTGCATCTTCATTGGCGTACTTTGCATCAAATTTATCAAATGTTGCACACTGTATGATAAATTAGATGCACTTTAAACCTAACACTTGCTAGGCAATTTACCATCTCCCTAAACTGTAGTTTTTGCATTAAAAAGTCGCAAAACCCGGTTTTATGAGTTTTTAAAATGCCATTGTGACAAAATCTACTCGAAACTGGTGTTTTTATGCCGCCCTTGCCAGTTTCCAAAAAAGAGGATATGACAAGGAGGTGAGTGGGTGGGGCCATCAGCCCCATTACATTTATCATATTTAGCAAAAAGGAGAAGATATATGGTCTGGATCGCACATCCCCAAAGTATGCCCTTTGATCACTAGTGCTTCTCAGCAAAAATATATGGCTTCTCAGCGCAATTTACAGCGCACCGTACCCTGAAATAGAGGCATTGGTGTGCAATTTGATCAAACAGCATAAGCCCACTCACCACGTCAAGGTTGCCTCTCAGAGTGGGACCTACTCTAAAACGATGCAGCACTGCGCAGCGACCCCACGACGCCGCTCCAGCGGGCGGCGGGGCCCAGTCGCCAGACAGCACCTCGCAGCCTGACGAAACCCCAGCACTGGGTCCCACCAACCCGCCAGAGCAGAGACAAAAAAGCCACCACGCAGCACCGCACCATATGAACGGCTGTCTAGACCAGGCGCACCTACCAAACGGCACCCCAGCCGCCTCGGAACCACAACCCCCAGCAAGCCCAGGCAGTCTGCAGCCAACTGAGCCCACCAAGAGCCGCAGCCCCACAGCAAGCCAGGAGCCGCCGGGCGAGCACCAAGGCCCAGCACAGCCCGTCCGTGCTTCCAGGAACTCCAACTGAAAGCTGGCAGGTCCATTCACACTCATATGCAGTCTTCTGCTAATTAAAAACACCTACGCTGGGTGGGAGGAGTGCTGATACCAGATATAGAAATACAAATGTAGCAAAAAGAGAGGCAACCTTGACGTGGTGAGTGGGCTTATGCTGTTTGATCAAATTGCACACCAATGCCTCTATTTCAGGGTACGGTGCGCTGTAAATTGCGCTGAGAAGCCATATATTTTTGCTGAGAAGCACTAGTGATCAAAGGGCATACTTTGGGGATGTGCGATCCAGACCATATATTTTCTCCTTTTTGCTACATTTGTATTTCTATATCTGGTATCAGCACTCCTCCCACCCAGCGTAGGTGTTTTTAATTAGCAGAAGACTGCATATGAGTGTGAATGGACCTGCCAGCTTTCAGTTGGAGTTCCTGGAAGCACGGACGGGCTGTGCTGGGCCTTGGTGCTCGTCCGGCGGCTCCTGGCTTGCTGTGGGGCTGCGGCTCTTGGTGGGCTCAGTTGGTTGCAGACTGCCTGGGCTTGCTGGGGGTTGTGGTTCCGCGGCGGCTGGGGTGCCGTTTGGTAGGTGCGCCTGGTCTAGACAGCCGTTCATATGGTGCGGTGCTGCGTGGTGGCTTTTTTGTCTCTGCTCTGGCGGGTTGGCGGGACCCAGTGCTGGGGTTTCGTCAGGCTGCGAGGTGCTGTCTGGCGACTGGGCCCCGCCGCCCGCTGGAGCGGCGTCGTGGGGTCGCTGCGCAGTGCTGCATCGTTTTAGAGTAGGTCCCACTCTGAGAGGCAACCTTGACGTGGTGAGTGGGCTTATGCTGTTTGATCAAATTGCACACCAATGCCTCTATTTCAGGGTACGGTGCGCTGTAAATTGCGCTGAGAAGCCATATATTTTTGCTGAGAAGCACTAGTGATCAAAGGGCATACTTTGGGGATGTGCGATCCAGACCATATATTTTCTCCTTTTTGCTACATTTATCATATTTAAACCAGAAACGGCCGTAAGTGATGACTGAAACCTGTGCCAGCTATGAGCTGGAGTAGATTTCAGCCTAGGACATGGACTCCCGGAGGGGGCATTTAATTTTATCATAAATTAAGTGCCTCTTCTGGAGTTGCAGGGCCTATCAAGACCGGTGTAACACATGCTGGTCCTGATGCCTTGATGCTTATCCAGTTTAACTTTTTAAAAAAGTTGCAGTGATAAATATGAAGTGAAACTCATTACCATAGCTGATCACGTCCACTTTTCCACCCACTTTTCAGAACTGGAGTGAGTGGTGTGAAGATGTGTAGTACCCCAGAGGGGGCTCTTACATTCTTACACCTAGCCACGGTCTCTAGTGGCTAGCAGAGAATGTCATCTGTGCATTTATTTCCAGGCCCTCTGATAATGTGCCTTAATAATATTGGTATGTCACTGTTATGTATTGTAATTCATTCACTATGGCTGGTTGTCCAGCTGGTGGCAGTGTATCTGGCAGAGAACCTTTAGATAGAATGGAACTTACTATTCCATTATCCCCCCTTTTGGGCAGAAATGGGATGGTCCTGCTTCCACCAAGGAAGGGGTTGTAGGAAGCTGTATAGGAAGTGGAGTTTTGGGCAGAAGTGGGATGGTCCTGCTTCCACCAAGGAAGGGGTTGTAGGAAGCTGTATAGGAAGTGGAGTTTTAGAGTCCAAAGGGACCAGACATGGTGCAGTGAGGGGAGCGTTCCTCCCTCCTGCTGCAGGAGCCCCTGGGAAGCAGCTTGCATACCCCAACTCCAGTTATACAGTTACAGTTATATGATTATGGTTGTATTGTGATTGTGATCATTTAGTTTCCTTTATTTTAACTGTATATATTGTACTGCAGTAATCGTGTTATGGGATTGGGAAGATGGAAAATGGTGGCAATGATGTAATAATGGTACATTAACATTCAATTTTCAATAAGCCATATTGTTTCTACTTCCTCTTTTTAGGTGTCAATCATGGCGATATGAATGACCACAATTTACTATTGGAAAAGATCAACATATCCAACGGAAATAGCAGTAGCCAGTACAGAGTCTCAGGAATTCTGGATTTTGGTGACATGAGTTATGGTTATTACATTTTTGAAGTTGCAATCACAATAATGTACATGATGATAGAAAGTAGTGACCCTCTTCCTGTAGGTGGATACGTTATAGCAGGATATGAGAGTGTCGTTCCCCTGACAAAAGAAGAAAAGGAGGCCCTGTTCACCCTAGTGTGCTGTAGGTTTGCACAGTCTTTGGTAATGGCAAGATACAGTGTCCTACTTTGCCCAGAAAATGAAGAATATCTTATGATAACTGCAAAAACTGGATGGAAGCATCTGAAGACTCTGCTCAATACGGGAAAAGAGGCCATTGAGAAGATCTGGGAGGACAGTGCAAGATCATACTTTGAAGAAAGTCATGAGCACTAACATTATAATTTGTAAAACTGAAGAAACACATATATCCATCACTTCAGTCTATTATCCTGAAAAGGTGATCCTGAAAACCCCATGAGATAGAAGCCAGTTTTCCTAATTTTAAGGGAAACACATTCTTCAGGCAATTAGAAAAACCCTTTGGATCAATGACCATTCTCCAGAAATCTAGTAACTGTAATATTAGTATGCTCAAGAAATACATCCAGGCCCCACTTGAACAATTTTAGTGAGTTCTCCATCACAACCTCCTCAGGCAGAGAATTCCATAGTCTCACTGCTCTTACCGTAAAGAACTCCCTTCTGTGTTGATGGGGAAACCTTCTTCCCTCTAGACACAGAGGATGTCCCCTCACCACAGCCACAGTCCTGAGTGGGTACAAATCATGGGGAAGTTCTTTTGTACTGAGCCCTGATATATTTATACATGGTCATTAGATATCTCCTTATTCTTCTTTTTTCTAAAGTGAATAACCCTAATCTTTCTGGGTACTGTAGTCCCCGCATTCCAGTTAATACTTTAGTTGCCCTCCTCTGAACCCTCTCCAGCTCTGCAGTCTTTTTTATGCACAGGAGCCTAGAATTCTACACAATGCTCTTTGTGTGGTCTGACTAGTGATTTGTAAAGTGGCAGAACTATGTTACATGCATCTTTTTGATGCGCCTGATAATCTTATTGTCAGCAGCTGCCTGACACTGGTTTCTACAGTTAAGTTTACTGTCATCTAAAATTCCAAAGTCCTTTTCCATGTCAGAGTTACCCAGTATATTACCATTTAGTATGTACTGGTGACTTGCATTATTCCTTCCCATATGCATAACCTTATATTTGTCAGTATTAAACCTCATCTGCCACTTCTCTGCCTAAGCCTCCAATTTATCCAGATCCATGTGTAGCAGTGTACTGTCCTCTTTTGTGTTTCTTTGCACAGTTTAGTATCATCAGCAAAAAATGATATTTTACTGTGCAAGCCTTCTAAAAGATCATTAATATATATTGTAACAATGTCTTTGGTAAAGTACTGGAGTACTGTTTATATGTTGCCCAGATTTCTCAGATGGGTGAGATAAAATGAATCCTAAAAGCTGTATGGTTTCACCAAAGTATAATTTGCTGACACTGTTTTATTCAAACTTTATTTATGGGCTAGATTTTTTATTTGGAATGGTAGGTAGCAATGGTAGAGAGTCTTCCATTCCAGCCCATACCAATACAGCTATTCCCCCTAGCCTGATCCAATGACTCACCTGGTCAAGTCTAGAACTTACTTCCTCACAGAAAACGATTAATTTGACAGGACTGATCCCTCATGAAGCCATGCTAGCAGGGGCGTAGCTATAGGGGGTGCAGAGGTAGCAGTCGCTACCGGGCCCAAGAGCCTGAGGGGGCCCAAAGACCCATGTGCCGCATAAGAAGACACCAGCATTATAGAAAGTGCATGATGGTTAAGGTAAACATCTGGCTGAAGGGAAGGGGTTAGGTCAGGAATTTGGCATTGGGGGGAATGGCATTTCAATTCTTGCATCAGGCAGCACGAAGACTATGTGCTCCCCTGCCCCTTGCCATAAAGCACTGAGGGAAGGGGGGCCCAAGCTGAACTCTTGCACCAGGGCCCATGAGCCTTTAGCTACGCCCCTGCATGCTAGTACAGTGTTATACACTTATTTTCATTGAGTCACTTCAGAATGGCATATCTTAGAAAACCTTTAAACGGTTAAACACAATTTCGAGGCTCAGTTTTTGAATATGTAATAATATATGTGTAACGGCAAGGATCAGAGAGCGAGTGGAGAAAAAAAAGATGAGAATGATGATAAATAAGAGACAGAGGAGATTAAGGGTGCTTAGGTGGATCTATCATCATACTACGCTGCCCTATGGCAGGTGAAATGTGGAGGAGCAGTTCTCCATGAATAACAATAAAAGTATTCTTTATTACGCTGCATTACCCACAAGGCACAGTATTTTTTGTGCTGTATGCTTTGACAGCAAAGTGGACCTGTCTGTATGATATGATATATTTACACTGGGCAGGCACACTATGATGACAGAAACATTTCTAAAATATTAAGGGGGTGTTTCTGTCCAGATTAGATTTTGTGCCTCAAGTATGTAACACCAACCATATTAACGGTTTATAAATGACAGACTGTCCTAAGCAGATCAGTACTTTAAAGATAAATGCTGATGAAAGGAAATGTTAGATAAGGCAAATGATGTACAGTATCTACTGTATATCCTTTTTCTGTACCATAAGAACTAACAAAAAATACAATGTAAGATTACAATTTATACACTTTCTACATATGGAGTAATAGAATGCTATTATTTTTATGCTAAATATTAATAGAATAATACATTAGGTTGTAAAAGCTACTACTTAGTTTAGGTCTGTCTGCTGTTAAGAAGATACTGTATAAGATCTTATAACAGTGAGAGAGATGTGGTTGGTAAAAGTCATAAGCCTCATATCATTTACAGTTATGGTTTTATGCAAAGATAATTTAACCATTGTATTATCATTAAAATATGTTGCTTTAAAATATGCTTTGGGTCTCAATTTTCCACATGTTCCTATGCCCCAGGACATCAACCATGTTTCCCCTTTTTCTCTCTACTGTCCTGTGTCTGGCTGCGGTAGGAGCCTCCTCAGTATTATATTTGTACTAAGAGACAAAAGATGTCTACTCCGCTGCTAAGCTGTGTCCCTTGACCGACTGAAGGTCAGAAATGTTTTTCCCATAATTCTTTGGAATAGAAATTCTGCCACTAGATGCCACTATAGTACCATAGTTTTTTTACAGAGTCCATCAAGCAGGACGTTAGGTAGTTTAGTCTGTGGCTTAGATCACATGAGTGGGACAAGTCTCCTGTACTGAGGAAAACTAAAAACGATGCCTCAAGCATGGTGCTGTTCCTAAAGAAAGAGCTTGGTAAAAAGGAAGTCTGAGGAGATCTTTCAACTCTGGGGAAATGTGGTGTGCAGTGAGCCCCGGAGGAGCCAGTGCAGAGGATGGGATTGGTAGTGGCCCTGATGAAGTGTTGTATCACAGTGAAACCCTTCAGGCTGTTGCTCCCTGGGGATCTGTACAGTGGAAATGTAGTATTGAAGAATGAAGCCAGAATTAAATGTATAAAAGTGCAACGTAGAACTTCAAACACATCCAATAGCAGCTGATTCCAAGTGCAATCTTTTGGCACCAGTAAAGAAGATGAAGGCAGGCAGGTTGGCTACAGTTTTGCAGTAGAATTGTGCTGGTCTAGTAGAAGTCTGGGTGATGGGTATCTTAGCCGTAGCCCTCACCTTACAGCAGTGTCTTTGATGCTGGATGCAGCTGTTTACTCTGCTGTCTGTCTTCTCCTAGATTGATTTGAGGCATGAAAGTTGATCTCTATGAAGAATCCTCTTTAGGAGCAGGAGCTCAGACGTGTGCTAACTGTCCTTTCTGTCTTTCAGCAAGAACTCCCCCTCCTAGTAGGAAGCACTCCTACCAAGATGGGGGGAACAGGCTGGTTATCCCTTTTCCTTGCCAACCTTTTGTCATTCATCCATTGCTGGAACAAACAGAAACATACAAAACTACATAACAATATAAACCAATAACAATATACAATTGTATTACCCTCAGCACATCCATAGTGGAGATAGAGAGCATGGTACAAGAGGGCAGCAGGCATGAGAGCAGTGGGCTGCAGCATGTGAGACTGCTTGGACAACCACTAAAGAGTATGCCAGTAGGCTGTAAAAGAGTACAAAGTTGTGACTGGAAACCTGAGAAGGAATGGAGCCTGTGGGACCACCATGTGAATACAGTGTAAGAGACTGAGTGATTGAGAGTGGCGACTCCCATGTAGAGAACCACAGTGGCTGGTAAGTCAGGGAGACTGTTTAGAAGTGTCTGTTGTTCTCCAGCATCATTTAAGCCCCAAGTTCAGCTACAGTACACAATCAATCAAGTGTTGTTGTCATGCTAAAATATGCTGCTAAATAGCACTCAACTGGTAAAGGTAATTCTGGAAAAGAATAGAGTCTCAGCCATTCCCAGAGTGGCCTGAGCTTTTCTAAATAAGAGGCTGGAGCAATCCTGTAGCCAACACCTAGGCGAGGCATGCTTATGGTGGGGAAAGCCTTCCTTAGGCCAATAGTGGCATGAGAGGATTGGTCAAGAGCCATCATTTCCACAACTGTTCTTCTGTTTAGGAGACTATCTAAAAAAATCTAGGCAAAGCATGCATATTTTTGGAAATAGTTTTGGCATTAGCTTTTGCAGTATAATATGAAATATGAACATTTAGCATTCTCTCACAGCAGGTTGACATAAGGCTAAAGTACAGCAGTGCTCCCTTTCTTATCCTGGATACAAAGTTTAATTCTTCTGCCCACTTTCTTGTAAGGAAATATGCAGATGTTCTGGGTAATGTCATTTCAGGTCAATCTTTAGTTACTGGATGGAAGTAAGCTGCAGACCCCCTGTTTCTTTTACAAGACCTCGGGAAAATGTTTTTAATGAAAAGCTTATCCACTGAGAGCGACTGACATCAAGCACATGGAACTCCAGGTAATAGCTCCAGGATTTTAGAGCAAGTCCTGAGAATTATCGGGTTAAACATGTGCTGTAATTCCCTGTTCTTTATGGAGGACTGCTCCCAGACATTATACAGCAAAGAAGAACTGGCACTCACTCAAGCATAATAACATCATCAGTGACTAGTTTTGGCTTAAGCCCGAGCCTTTTTCAAACTGCTAATTTTATTGTTCTTCGCATGACGTGTACAATGTGATAGAGTAATGATGTGAAGTAATGCAATGCTGTCGATGTGAAATGCCATCTCTTGACAGGAAGAAGATTCCAGAAGATGTGAGGATGCTGTATAATGTACTCTTAGTGGAAGATGCCAGAAGGAGTTTATGATACCACTGTGTTGTCTGAGTTGTTTATGCTAAGTCATTGGGTGGATCCTTCCATGAAAATGTACTTTTAGGGCTCATTCACACGGATTGCGGAATAGATGCGGCCCCATTCACTTCTATTAGAGCGGGCAGTTGCAGCTCAGCAATAAATTATAGATCATGTCCTATTCTTGTCCGCAACAGCGGACAAGAATAGACATTTTGCACAGGGCACCCGTCCCAGTTGACTACAGGCATGGAAAACCCTCACAATCAGTAAGACAGTTTCCACAGTTTGGTGCAAATCATCAAATGGACAGCCAATCCATTATAGAAGTGTGGTGGGCACCAAAGCAATATACTATCTCCACAAGCAGTAAAGTGCTTTTACCAGAAAAGAGCGGTACCTTACTGTCTGAATCCAGTGCACAGCCTTGGGGGTTCTAAACCTTCTATGGTGGTCTGTTCTTTTTCCCTCAGAGGTATCCTCTCAGTTAAGTAAAGTTGTATTTACACAAGCCAACTATCGGGCAGATTATCGGGAATGAATGTTCCTGCAAATGCTCATTCCTGACAATCTGCCTGTGTAAATGTGCCTCCATCACGCGATGAGCGATGCTGTCGTTCGTGTGGGCACACCAATCATAGTTTCTGGGCAGCAGATCGTGCTGTCTAAACAGCGATCTGCTGCCCAGAAACAATGATTGCGTATGGGGACAATGTATTGCAATAGCGATCCCTCGTCCTCAGGCAGCCAACCTTGGGGAAGGAATGCTTCCTTCCCAACAATCACCTGCTACATTGTGCAGTCTAAACCCGCCTTAACTCTTGCAGCTTTTCAGTCTCAGGCGTAATCTCCTACAGAAGGTATCTTTTTGGACCTACACTACAGGAGCTCATACATGCAGGTCTCATTCTGACTCTGCTTAGGTAAGACTCACTTACTAACCAGGATAGGCCAAGCTTGTATTCTACCAGGTCTGCCAGTTAGTTAACCATATGTTGCCCATACATTCAGTGGCGTAGCGTGGGTTGCCAGCACCCGGGGCAAGCCGTGTATTGCGCCCCCCCTCCCCCCCGACCTGTGGACAAGCCCCTTTTTACATATAATGTAGTAGTCCTATGTAACACCACAGATAATACAGTAATAATTCTATGAGTACAGATAATGTAGTAGATGTCTCCTGCAGTCCTATGTAACTCTACAGATAACACAGTGATAACTCTCTGAGTACAGATAATGTAGTAGATGTCACCTGCAGTCCTATGTAACACCACAGATAACACAGTGATCACTCTCTGAGTACAGATAATGTAGTAGATGTCACCTGCAGTCCTATGTAACACCACAGATAACACAGTGATTACTCTCTCAGTACAGATAATGTAATAGATGTCACCTGCAGTCCTATGTAACACCACAGATAACACAGTGATTACTCTCTCAGTACAGATAATGTAGTAGATGTCACCTGCAGTCCTATGTAACACCACAGATAATACAGTAATAATTCTCTGAGTACTATGTAACACCACAGATAACACAGTGATTACTCTCTCAGTACAGATAATGTAGTAGATGTCTCCTGCAGTCCTATGTAACTCTACAGATAACACAGTGATAACTCTCTGAGTACAGATAATGTAGTAGATGTCACCTGCAGTCCTATGTAACACCACAGATAACACAGTGATTACTCTCTCAGTACAGATAATGTAATAGATGTCACCTGCAGTCCTATGTAACACCACAGATAACACAGTGATTACTCTCTCAGTACAGATAATGTAGTAGATGTCACCTGCAGCCCTATATAACACCACAGATAATACAGTAATAATTCTCTGAGTACAGGTAATGTAGTTCATGTCTCCTGCAGACCTATGTAACACCACAGATAACACAGTGATTACTCTCTCTCTCAGTACAGATAATGTAGTAGATGTGTGTGAGGCCCCAGAATTCAGAACATGCACAGTGTGAACTGAAGTCTGGGGCCAGGATGAGGCAAGGTGGGCGATATTCTCAATCCACCCCCAAACCCTACCGTGAAACAAATATATGTTTGGACATTAAATACATCACTACAAAATATACAGGAGAATACAGCACCACATACTGTACCTCATCCATCCAGTGACATCTCCTGTGATGTAGACTTTCCTCAACGTCTTCATTTGAAGATAGGACCGTCATGATACCTTCTTTCAGCCGCTTCTCGTCTGTACAGAGTTTTATTATTATTAGTTATTATTAGTATATATAATGGCCCCTCTGTAATATTAGGATATATAATGGCCCCCTATATATTATTATAATTATATATAAGGCGGCATGATATATTATAATATTACAGCGGGGGGCCATTATATATATAATAATACAAAGGGGCCATTATATATTATACAGAGGGGCAATTATATATTATACAGAGGGGCCATTATAAATTATAATAATACAGAGGGACCATTATATATTATACAGAGGGGCTATTATATATTATACAGAGGGGCCATTATATATTATACAGAGGAGCCATTATATATTATACAGAGGGGCCTTTATATATTATAATAATACAGAGGGACCATTATATATTATAATATTACAGAGGGGCCATTATCTAATATATAAAGCTGAGTGTATGTGTATGTCCGCTAAAGGAATCCGCACCGCTGTAGCTACAATCACAAAATTTGGCACACATGTACATCAGGTGTCCGGGAAGGTTTTAGAACAGTTTTCAACTCTCCAGGACGTACCGTTCCTGAGACAAACAAAAAATGCATTAGCCAATAGTAGCCTGGTCACATGACCCTTATCAGCCAATAGAAGCTCACAGGCACACATCAGGTTTCTATGACAACCTAGCCAGTTCACTGCTTTAGGTCTGCATTAAAGAGGCAGAGCACTGTGGATGACAATGGTAAATGCGTATTCCCGGTTACCATAACTATAACTTATGTTTTAGACTAACTCATCATCAATCATTACCTCATATAATGTAAATTTTACATATTTACTGTTCAGTAGTAATAAAAGATGTTTTCTTCCACTGCTACCCACCTTCCTCCTAAATTACTATGGCATTGACCTGTAATTCCGGCCACCGTCAAAAGAAGTACTTGAAAGCACCACCCCCAGATCCCACTAAGTCACGCCCCTGACTCAGTCAGGCCACGCCCCTTCCATGCTGCATTTGATCGGGATTAAAAATATTGGTAAAAATCACCTTCTGTCAGCTGCAGGGGTGGGGGGAGGGTGACTTTCTCCCTGCAGCTCATTGCTCAGACTGCACAGTGCTGCTGCTGAGAGTGCTGCTGCTGTGTCCATCCAGGCCCTGCGCCTGACAGAGGACAGGGAGTCTGAAAGCCAGACCGTCCAGCCTAAAACAAGACCTCTGGCCACCCTAGGGGCAGACTGATGTTAGGGTGGCCAGATGTCCGGCTTTAGGCTGGACAGTCCACCAGTTTTCTGGCTACCTGTTCTCCGTCCGACGCAGTGCCTGGACAGACACAGGGATGTCCACCCTTTCAGTAGCTCACACTCAGACAGCTTCTCCTCCATGTCTTCACAGAGCCGGGGGGGCGTGGCCTCATGTTTAGTGATGTGTCTTCATGGGAACTGGGGGCGCTGTTTCAAGTTTGGGGGAATGGCCGGTGAGGTCTGGCTTTCTGGGGTGAAGACAGTGGCCACTCTAGCTGCTGTGGAGGTCACAGTTAAAGGGGCGGGCTTCTGTAGAGGTCACTGTTAAAGGGGTGGGCAGCTGTAGAGGTCACTGTTAAAGGGGCAGGCTGCTGTAGAGGTCACTGTTGAAGGGGCAGGCTGCTGTAGATATCACTGTTAAAGGGGCAGGCTGCTGTAGAGGTCACTGTTGAAGGGGCAGGCTGCTGTAGAGATCACTGTTAAAGGGGCGGGCTGCTGTAGAGGTCACTGTTAAAGGGGTGGGTTGCTGTAGAGGTCACTGTTCACTGTTTGGTCACTCTCGCTATCTTTTAATGACACACACACACACAAACAGTAAAAGAAATAAATTAAATATATGCGGGCGAAGCCGGGTCCTTCAGCTAGTATATTATAATATTACAGACGGGGTTTTATATATATATTATATTAGATAAGGGCCAATATATATAATACAGACGGGCTATTATAAATTAGAATATTACAGAGGGGCCATTATATATATATATATATATATATATATATATATATATATATATCAATACAGAGGGGCCATTATATATATAATATTACAGAGGGGCCATTATATATTATAATATTACACACACACAACGCCTCTGCATACATTGCTATTAGATATTCACACTGCCCTTCAACAATAATTAATCCTTTGCAGTGCTCTTCTGGGCCACTGTAACTGTTCCTCTGAATCTGCTTAAGGGCAGTGGTGTGGGAGAGCAGCCCTCATTTAAGCTTCATTCACACGTCAGTGTTTCACGGACGTGTGCTGTACGTGTTCTCCACGGACAGCACACGTCCCCATTCATTTTAATGTGTGTAATTGGACATCAATGTTTTAGCATGGTCCATGAGTTAGTGTTTTCTGCATGGATGCATGCTCTATTTTGTCCATGTTCACGGATCCATTACATCCATTATAGTCTGTGGGTCCGTGAAATGCCATCCGTGTTCAATCCGTGTTTTACTGATCATTAAGAAGAGATGCTTTGAAAATTATTTTTCAGCTGTTCAGTGTCAGTGAAGCACGGATGAAACACAGACAGCAAAACACGGACCCACAGACCCAACACGGATCCTTCACGGACAGCTTCTTGGATGCCTCACTGACCACCTGCTCACGGATTTGAGCACGGACGTGTGAATGAGGCTTTAGTTTATTTGAGGGCTGCCCTCTCCCACCTGTCACCACTGTCCACCAAATAGTACACCATAATATACTAGTGTCCAATATACTGGTCACCCCCCACCCACAGATCATCACCATGCATCTATTATCCAGATCTCAACCCTCCACACAGAGTAATCATATTCTCAGGCTCACTGTCCCCAACTCCAAGTAGTCAGAAAGCTTGTTCCCCATTGCAAACCCCCACCCCCATCCACCCTGGCAATCACTTTCAGGTTCACCTCAACCCCCAAGGTAGTCAGAAAGCTGGTTCTCCATCATAACCTCTTTCACACATCCCTCTAGCAATCACACACTAGCGCTACATGTGCCCCACCCCACAGCTCCACATCGCTATTAAGATTTCCCTCCACTGGAATGAAGAGGACTCAGCCAACCCCTGAAAAACAACCCCATAGCAATAACCAAAAACTTTACAGTTGGCATAACAGATTCAGACAGGTAATGTTCCCCTGGCATTCGCCCAGACTACCAGATAGACTGTGATTTGTCACTCCATAGGACACACTTCGACTGATCCAGATTCCAGGGGGCAGGCAAAGTCCATCTCCCTGGTAATCCAACCGAGTCTGACAATTAAAATTTTTGTAATGTTAAAGGGAAGGGTTTTTTTTTTTAATAAACTTGCAAATTTGCAAATTTTAACATTTGTATGAAAAATTGGCTGTGAAGTGTCCCTTAGCATATATGGTAGAACTGCCTTGTTTCCCTGCTATTTTTACATAGTCAGTATAGTGAGTACTGACCTTGTAATATGATCCTTCTGTATCCCCGGGGTGCTGAATAACTAACCAGCTGCCGGGAGGTGTAGGAGTGCTTAGGGGTATACTCCCTTTTGTTGCCAGGGGTTTAGACATTAATGGCTGTGTGTTGAGTTATTTTGAGGGCACACCAAATTTACATTGTAATACAAGCTGTACACTGACTACTTTACATTGCATCAAAGTGTCATATCTTCAGTGTTGTCCAATGAAAAGATATAATAAAATATTTACAAAAATTTGAGGGTTGTACTCATTTTTGTGAGATGAGGGATCAGTGAGTTCAGCAGCAGTACGCAGTTCACTATTCTCACTTGCAGTGAGCACACAAGGAGCTGGAGTGGAGTATGGGAGTGATAGCTGCTCTTGTTGTCATAGTCAATCACAGCAGCTGTCCTCACACCGTCGTTTCTCCCTAGGTCAGTACAGAGAAAAGAGGGGGTACCCTTTCTTCCCTCAGGGCACACCCTGATTCTGGAGCTTCTGTCTGATGGTAGCTGGGGTGTCCTTGATGTTAGGCTAGTTTCATACTAGCGGTAAATTCTCCCAGAAGGCTGTTCTGGCAGAGAAACAGCCTGCCAAAAGACATTGTATCTGGCTTAGCCGGATACTATTTGACCCCGCTGAAGCCAATTGACTATAATGGGACCCGAAGGGGATCCTGCCTGTTTCCGGCATTAGTGCCAGGATTTGGCTGGACAAAAATCTCTGCTTGCAGTGGTATTTGTTCAGTCAAATCCTGGTACTAATTCCGGATACAGGTCAGATCCCTGCCAAATCCTGTTATAGTGAATGTGACTTTGTGGTGCGCTGGCTTTTTCTGGCTATGCCAAATACAATGCCGTCCAACAGGCTGTCTCTCTAGCTAACCAGCCAGCCAGAAGAATTTACCGCTAGAGTGAAACTAGCCTTAGGTGTGTAGGTGCAAGGCAGGGAGTGTAGAGTGCTGTGGCCCATGTATGGTGTTGGAGTTAGAAAACCAGGCCAGTGGTAGGAGAACAAACATCTCTTATTACTGTAGTGCAAAATAGGGTTTGCATTATATCCAACAATAGCGGTCTAACTGTACACAGTGCAATTCCCTCCCAGATATTGTGCAGCGACCGGGACCGCAGGGGTGCAATGTGTTAGCGCGTTGTGCCAATGGGTGTAGTAGTTGTTTACTCACAGTTAGTAAAAGCTCCCTGGGCTGGCATGCAGTGTATGGAAGGACAGCATCAGGTTCTTTTGGGGCATATAACCACAATTGCAACTTCATGCTAGAAGTCAACAAGAAATGCTCAACAAAAAAGTATAAAAAATATACCACTTTTTATTATCACAAAATAAATGATACAAAAATATCAAGTAAATAAAGTCAAGACCGTATAATACAATAGATGGAGAATAATACACTGTAGATGGGAGGCATGGGTGGTGGTGGTGATCCTGTCACACTAGATGTAAAACAAATCTATGGGTACTATCAATCTCCAAAGTTGGAGCTCAAAAAACATTGGACATATTGTCCTGCATAATGGTAATTAATGCACCAAAAAGCAATGCCACCTGTCGCTACATCAAGCGCAGGTCAGCTAAGGAAACTACCTGAAGTGTCCTATAATGAACCAAGAGCTAACTAAGGTGCCTAGTCAGACAAGAAAATTTAACACTTACCCAGAGACATGATGAGACAGGAGAGCCACCACACAACCCACAAGGCAAATCCTCAACGCGCGTTTCGCACTAGAAAGGCTTCGTCAGGAGGAGGCATACTCTGGTGTTCAGGGATTTCCTACCAGATGGTGGTTGAGGTGGTCTTGATAGTGTAGTTTTTAGGTGCAGGGGAGGCAGAGTCCCTGGTGTTTGTGACCCCCACACCGTTAGGTGCAAATGAAGGTGGTAGAAATGACAAGGAGTCAATTGCTGCTGAATAACTGTAACTTTTACTTAATCTATCAAATGCCTTGAGGTAGATGACAGAGGTAGTTATAATCCAGGCAAAGTGCATTTACTTCAGATTTTTACTTCTGCTGCAATTCCTGGTAACAGGCTTAGTTGCTGCTGTATTCAGGCTTTCTTTAGCTGGTAAGAGAGTCCCTTTTATCTGCCCTCACTAGTCCACACACTAGCACTTTAGGAACTGAATCTATTAGTAATTCTTACTTCATTTTCTGCACCCTACAGGGTGGTCTCCCTAACGGCACGCATCAGTCTTCTGCTCCATTCTTTGAAAAAGGTTGCCTTCAAGCATGGATCCACACTGTCTCTCACTAGACTGTGGTAACAAAACAACTTCTATACTGCTGGTCTGTGCTAGGTAGATCTTCATCAAACTTCCCCAGCCTGCCAAGGGCCTATATTAGCAGCTACACGTTGTACAGACTAGCGTGTTTCTTATATATGATGTTGTAGCACCACCTAGTTGTGACTAGGGTGTAGTGCAGTTACCAGCCTGTTATGAGGAATTTGCAGCTTTAGGCTACATTCACACGACAGTTGTTTTTGCAGGCTCCGAGCGGCATATTTTGTGGCTTAGATCACGGCCCATGCATTTCTATGTGGCTGCAAATGATGCGGACAGCACACCATGTGCGGCCCTGCAAAAAAATAGAACATGTCCTATTCTTGTCCGCAATTGCGGACAAGAATAGGCATTTCTATAATAGCCGTGGCATGTGCGGTCCACAAATTGCGAAACGTACATGGGCCAGTATCAGTGTTTTGCGTATCCACAATATGCAGATCTGCAAAACACAACGGTCGTGTGAATGTAGCATTATGCATGAAAAATATACAATGGCATACAAAGACATGCTTAAAGATACAGGGCCCCACTACTATCACGGAGTGGGACACTGCAATTGGTGTATGGATTTAGGCAAAGATGGAAGTTATTATGACCCTCTTTGTGCACAATCTTGCTAAAGTCTGTCAGTAGAATCAATGGGGGGCAATAGTACCTTGGCAATAATGGCTGTAGTGTCCACTACAGAACACAAGGTTTTTGAAGGCACACCTGGCCACGGTGTGTCCAAGTATAAAGGTTTCTCCTCTCTCTCTTTCTCTTACAGTAATTCACACAGAGATCTGTTAGTTTCTGAAACTATCTGAGCTAGGGTGGCCACCGGCTTCATCTCAAAAAGGAGGACATTTTCGGCCACACCCCCAACATGTTAAACCACACCCCAATCTGCTAAACCACACCCCCAATCTGCTAAACCACGCCCTTTGTCCAGTAAGTGCCTGGCACTCCACATACAATAAGACATGAGCCGTAGGGAGCACAGCGCTGGCAGCGTCACCATAGGTGGGGGGAGGGGGCAGGTCATACATTAGGGGGGTTACCCTGGGGACAGCACACCTGTGGAGGCAGCAGATCATGGGTATAAAGCACTGAGCAGACCCCGCTCCCCGGGCTTCTGTGTGAGCCGGCTCGTACACCGTCACCCATCACATCTCCCCTGGCTCTTACCACACATACACAGGTCGGATGGGGATCTGGCACCCCCACCCCCACCACGTGAAAATTCAAGCCAGCAAGCCTAACTATAAAAATACCGCTCTAGTATGGTTAGAATAAAGAGGATTGTTCAGTAATTAAAAATAAAATATGGCAGATGGAAAAGAAATCCACAATTCTCAGCTGTTCCCTCCCTGCCATTGAATGCTTTGGTTATATGGCTGCAGTGGTGACGCCTGTGACACGTGGCATTGCTGCTGCCACGTAAACAAAGACTGACAGGCATGTAATGGGCGAGTGTGCACATCTGTCATAGTGCTGGTGATGTGCACACTGATGGGCAGGTGTATGGCATGTGACCACTGCAGCCAGTACTCAGCATTAGAGCACTGATTGGCTGCAGCAGTAACATACCATATACCGGCAGGTGACACATATCTGGATGGACATTACATTCACCAGCACCAAACATACAAGATGATACAGCACCACTTACCTCTTACATCCAGTGACGTCTTCCTGATGTAGATCTTCTCTTTTCTCATCTTCTCTATTTGGCCCACACCGCTATGACACTTCTTTCAGCTCCATCTTCTCTCTGCCACAAAGACATCATAGATTACCCACTTTTACTGTTATCCTGCTGCTGCCTAAAATACTGCGCCCACTGTGCTCCCCAATGTCCCCAAATACTATACTGTAGATATAACAGTGCCATATAGGTAGGACCCCATATAGTCACCGTGCTCCCACTAATAATTCTCTCCTAGAGTGTCCCATTAGTAATAGTGCCCCAATAGTGATAATGCTCCACCAGTATCCCTTTTTAGCAGTAGTGCCCTCCATATTGTACTAATAATAGTAACATTCCCAATAGTACCCCTGGTAGTAGTAATAATTCCCCATAATAGAAACCATTTTCCCATAGTGCCTCCAGTAGTGCTCCCAGAAATAATAAGGACCCGCTGTAATGGTCCTCAAATCATCCCACTGTGCCCCCATCAGACCTCACATCAGCCCACTGTGCCCCCATCAGACCTCAGATCAGCCCACAGGGCCTCCTTCAGACCTCAGATCAGCCCACAGGGCCTCCTTCAGACCTCAGATCAGCCCACAGTGCCCCCTTCAGACCTCAGATCAGCCCACAGTGCCCCCTTCAGACCTCAGATCAGCCCACAGGGCCTTCTTCAGACCTCACATCAGCCCACTGTGCTCCCATCAGACATTAGATCAGCCCACAGTGCCTCCTTCAGACCTCAGATCAGCCCACAGTGCCTCCTTCAGACCTCAGATCAGCCCACTGTGCCCCCATCAGACCTCAGATCCGCCCACAGGGCCACCTTCAGACCTCACATCGGCCCACTGTGCCCCCATCAGACCTCAGATCAGCCCACTGTGCCCCCTTCAGACCTCAGATCAGCCCACAGTGCCAGCATCAGACCTCAGATCAGCCCACAGTGCCCCCTTCAGACCTCAGATCAGCCCAGCGTGCCCCCTTCAGACCTCAGATCAGCCCACAGTGCCCCCTTCAGACCTCAGATCAGCCCACAGTGCCTCCTTCAGACCTCAGATCAGCCCACAGTGCCCCTTCAGACCTCAGATCAGCCCACAGTGCCTCCTTCAGACCTCAGATCAGCCCACAGTGCCCCCTTCAGACCTCAGATCAGCCCACAGTGCCATCATCAGACCTCAGATTAGCCTATAGTGCCCCCTTCAGACCTCAGATCAGCCTGTAGTGCCCCCTTCAGACCTCAGATCAGCCTGTAGTGCCCCCTTCAGACCTCAGATCAGCCTGTAGTGCCCCCTTCAGACCTCAGATTAGCCTATAGTGCCCCCTTCAGACCTCAGATCAGCCTGTAGTGCCCCCTTCAGACCTCAGATCAGCCTGTAGTGCCCCCTTCAGACCTCAGATCAGCCTGTAGTGCCCCCTTCAGACCTCAGATAAGCCTGTAGTGCCCCCTTGAGACCTCATATCAGCCTGTAGTGCCCCCTTCAGACCTCAGATCAGCCTGTAGTGCCCCTTTCAGACCTCAGATCAGCCTGTAGTGCCCCCTTCAGACCTCAGATCAGCCTGTAGTGCCCCCTTCAGACCTCAGATTAGCCTGTAGTGCCCCCTTCAGACCTCAGATCAGCCTGTAGTGCCCCCTTCAGACCTCAGATCAGCCTGTAGTGCCCCCTTCAGACCTCAGATCAGCCCACTGTGCCCCATAAAAAAAAATAAAAATCTCTCCTGGGCTGCAGCTCCGCTCCGGCGCTCTTCTCTCTTCACTGCCCGCGCTGCACTGTCACCTGACTGCATGCAGCGTCAGGTCAGAGTGCGCGCACTACGTCCTGACGCTTTACCAGTCAGGCGTGTGCAGCACAGACAGGAAGACCACCAATGAAGGTACCGGAGCGCAGGAGCTGAGCGGTGAGTACCAGGACCCAGCTCCTGCGCTCCAGCAATGAGCGCTTCCATCTGTATTGATGGAAGCGCTCATTGCTTCCTCCGGCACTAAAAAGGAGGACTTCTGGCCGTCCGTCCTGGCCTCTCAGCCCTTTGCAGAAGGTTCGGTGGGGATCCAGGATCCACCCCTGGCTCAGTCAGTGAGTGTCTGGAGTTCAGAGAGAGAGGAAGCTGTTGCCTCATGCTCCCTCTCCTTAGGCCCAGATTAGGGTGGCCATCCGTCCGGTTTTTAGCCGGACAGTCCGGTTTTTGGACTCCTGGTCCTCCGTCCGGCTAAAAACCGGACGGATGGCCACCCTAATCTGGGCCTAAGGAGAGGGAGCATGAGGCAACAGCTTCCTCTCTCTCTGAACTCCAGACACTCACTGACTGAGCCAGGCGTGTATCCTGGATCCCCACCGAACCTTCTGCAAAGGGCTGAGCCAGGATTGTCAACCATGACTGTGCCATCCATTCCATTCTATACTGGGCATAATACATAACATGACAAAATATAGCATAACATTACATAACATTAAAGGGGGTGTCCGCTTTTTACTATGCTCAGAATAGGTCATCAATAGCAGATCAGCAGGGGTCTGACTCCCGCCACCCCGCCGATCAGCTGTTTGAAGAGAAAGCAATGCTGCCTTCTCTGCTCTGTTTACCTGCTCGTAGCAATTGCAGTGGTGAGCAAGTGTAATCCATACCTCCCAAGTGTCCCTCTTTTGGAGGGACAGTCCCTCTTTTTGACTCAAGTCCCTCTGTCCCTCTTTGATCCTTAAATGTCCCTCTTTTTGACCTGGGGAATTAATGCATAAATGTGCATTAATAAATTTACTAAATTGCTCTTTACTAAAGTGTTTGTATGGTTTCTACCTGTATATTAGACCAGAACTTCATTATTTGGTGCAATTTGTACCTTAAAATAGCTATAATCTGATGATTTATGTGTTAATATTTATGTGGACATTGAAACGCAAGAAAAAAATTGCCGCAGGTGCTCCAGTAATTGTGCTTTGGACGGAGTTAGAGGTGTGTCCTAGTATGAAAAAAACTGCCATGATGTCCACCACACACATTGTCCCTCTTAGCAATTTTCAAAAGTTGGGAGGTATGGTAATCACAAGTATGGAGTTCCCATTCACTTCTATGGAACAGCTATGTCTGTTGCGAAACTTGCGTCTCATCATGGATGAATGTTTTGCGGATCCGCAATTTGCGGACTGGAAAACACTTATCATCCTGATGTGCATGAGCCCAACTATTGTGACCTTACAATCCTTGAAATGGCAGAGAATAGTGCCCCCTTCAGACCTCAGATCAGCCTGTAGTGCCCCCTTCAGACCTCAGATTAGCCTGTAGTGCCCCCTTCAGACCTCAGATCAGCCTGTAGTGCCCCCTTCAGACCTCAGATCAGCCTGTAGTGCCCCCTTCAGACCTCAGATCAGCCCACTGTGCCCCATAAAAAAAAATAAAAATCTCTCCTGGGCTGCAGCTCCGCTCCGGCGCTCTTCTCTCTTCACTGCCCGCGCTGCACTGTCACCTGACTGCATGCAGCGTCAGGTCAGAGTGCGCGCACTACGTCCTGACGCTTTACCAGTCAGGCGTGTGCAGCACAGACAGGAAGACCACCAATGAAGGTACCGGAGCGCAGGAGCTGAGCGGTGAGTACCAGGACCCAGCTCCTGCGCTCCAGCAATGAGCGCTTCCATCTGTATTGATGGAAGCGCTCATTGCTTCCTCCGGCACTAAAAAGGAGGACTTCTGGCCGTCCGTCCTGGCCTCTCAGCCCTTTGCAGAAGGTTCGGTGGGGATCCAGGATCCACCCCTGGCTCAGTCAGTGAGTGTCTGGAGTTCAGAGAGAGAGGAAGCTGTTGCCTCATGCTCCCTCTCCTTAGGCCCAGATTAGGGTGGCCATCCGTCCGGTTTTTAGCCGGACAGTCCGGTTTTTGGACTCCTGGTCCTCCGTCCGGCTAAAAACCGGACGGATGGCCACCCTAATCTGGGCCTAAGGAGAGGGAGCATGAGGCAACAGCTTCCTCTCTCTCTGAACTCCAGACACTCACTGACTGAGCCAGGCGTGTATCCTGGATCCCCACCGAACCTTCTGCAAAGGGCTGAGCCAGGATTGTCAACCATGACTGTGCCATCCATTCCATTCTATACTGGGCATAATACATAACATGACAAAATATAGCATAACATTACATAACATTAAAGGGGGTGTCCGCTTTTTACTATGCTCAGAATAGGTCATCAATAGCAGATCAGCAGGGGTCTGACTCCCGCCACCCCGCCGATCAGCTGTTTGAAGAGAAAGCAATGCTGCCTTCTCTGCTCTGTTTACCTGCTCGTAGCAATTGCAGTGGTGAGCAAGTGTAATCCATACCTCCCAAGTGTCCCTCTTTTGGAGGGACAGTCCCTCTTTTTGACTCAAGTCCCTCTGTCCCTCTTTGATCCTTAAATGTCCCTCTTTTTGACCTGGGGAATTAATGCATAAATGTGCATTAATAAATTTACTAAATTGCTCTTTACTAAAGTGTTTGTATGGTTTCTACCTGTATATTAGACCAGAACTTCATTATTTGGTGCAATTTGTACCTTAAAATAGCTATAATCTGATGATTTATGTGTTAATATTTATGTGGACATTGAAACGCAAGAAAAAAATTGCCGCAGGTGCTCCAGTAATTGTGCTTTGGACGGAGTTAGAGGTGTGTCCTAGTATGAAAAAAACTGCCATGATGTCCACCACACACATTGTCCCTCTTAGCAATTTTCAAAAGTTGGGAGGTATGGTAATCACAAGTATGGAGTTCCCATTCACTTCTATGGAACAGCTATGTCTGTTGCGAAACTTGCGTCTCATCATGGATGAATGTTTTGCGGATCCGCAATTTGCGGACTGGAAAACACTTATCATCCTGATGTGCATGAGCCCAACTATTGTGACCTTACAATCCTTGAAATGGCAGAGAATAGTTCTGAAAACTATTCGCCTATTTTCATGAATAAAAAGCCTGTTTACGACTGTCTTACTTTTTAAGTCTCATTTACCAACTGATTTTTCACCGGTTTTGGAGGCGTTTGCGCCTCTTTTGCCTATATTGAGTTTTAAGACAGAACTTTCAGAAGTTTTCTAAATTTTGTGCCTAATTTCTGTCCTATTTATATTGTAAAAACGACCACTAGATGTCAGACTTAAGCCAATAAAGACAAACCAAATTTATTAAGGGATGATAAATAAGGCAGATGGAAAACAGACTTTGCCGATACACTTTTTTTTTAACTCCAAAAAAAAGGCGAGTTTAGTAAATGTGCCCCATACTGATAGGGAATTTAGATTGTGAGTTCGTGGGGGACAGCAAGCAATGATAATTTGTGCAAAGCACTGCAGAATACATCAGAGTTAGGCCCCATTCACACATCCGTATTTGTGCACATCCTGGAAAACGGTCAGATTTTTGCGGATCCGTTGTTCTGCAAAAAACTCAATTTTTCCAGCACATCCGTTCTGTTTTTCCGTAAAAAACGGAAAGGATGTATCCATATGTCATCTGTTTTTTGCGGAATGGAAAAATGGAAGGCTGAATAACATGTGTACCTTTTTTTTTTTTTCCTACCCTCCTGGAACGGAATCCGCAAATGCATATGACATGCGGATGCCTTTCCGCATGTCTTCCGCATTTATGGACGTCCCATAGACTTGTATTGGGCTATGGACCGCAAAATCAGAGGAAAAGTAGGTCAGGAGGATTTCTGTTTGCGGATCCACAAAACGGAACGGAACGGAGAAACGGATGCGGACAACATACGTTGCAATGTCCGCATTTTTTCGGGACCCATTGAAATGAATGGATCCGTATACTGTCCGCAAAAAAACGTCCGAAATTGCGGAACGGACGTGGATAGCATGCGGAGCAAAAATCAGGACGTGTGAATGGGGCCTTATACAAGTAAGTAAAATGAATACATTACTATGATACAGTCAATTCAGGCTATGAGAGCCGTGGTTGGTCCAGTGGATGCGGCTGACACACAGGTCGTGTTTACCAGGTCACTCCTATGGACTTTCAACACCACCCTTTTAAGCCTTATTCACACAGCTAGTGTTTGATTAGTGATTATCATCAGGGATTGTGGGGCCTACACTGTGTGAAAGGCCTCAAGCACAAGGCTGCTGCCCCGGCTGTGTCCGTATTGCGGCCCACAAATAGCAGGTCCGCAATATACGAGCACCAGCCACGTACACGCCGTATCATGTATACAGCCGCATTTACTTGAATGGGTCTGCAATCTGAATAATGCGGTGTGGAACAGAGGCATGGATCGGAGACTGATGGAAGCACTACTTTTGTGGACTGTTGGTTGCGGATTGTGAACCCCATTAAAGTGAATGGGTCAGCAGATGGTTAAGCTTTAACAGTAGAAGACAGATGAAAAAAGAGGCACTAATAGTCACATGACTAACTGTAATAAATGCCTTTAAATATGTCTTGGTCCCGGTATTGAAAAATAAAGAGTAGAAATTAGAGCTCATGCACACGGCTGTTGCCCGGCCGTGGCTATATTGGGGGCCACATACTGCGGGTCTGCAATAAACGGGCACGGACCATGTGCACCCCGCATCATGGATCGCGGACCCATTCACTTGGGACCCTCGCGGACCCATTCACATGGATCTGAACCCCACGGAAGCACTACAGAATGCTTCTGTGGTGTTTCTGCCCGTGCCGCCGCACCGCAAAAAAGTAGTGCATGCACTACTTTTTTGTGGTGCGGACCGCAAAAGGTATAGTGGTACTGCACTGTACTATTGGAGGAATAGAACAGTGCGGTATCGCTGTACCTAATATTATCGCAACATAAAATACTGGGAGGATTCAATCTGTCTCGGCACAGCAATCACGAGGAGCGGCGTTCAGAAATTGAGACCCCGCATTCACCAAGGATTATTCCGGCATTAACCCGTACTGCATACTTCAGCAGTCAGCAGCTAACAGTGAGGACCGCAACAAAGCTAAACCAGGCTCATATTGAGCATCTACGCCAAATACATCTAACACTGCCTGCGGCAGTACGGCGGAGCTGACAGACCCTGGTATTGGTAAGAAGCTCTATAGCACAATCCACACTACATATTTAAAGCAAAGCCTTTCCTCTGCTGTGACGAACAATTGCAACATATCCATCTTGCTACATTGATTATCCTCTATAACAGAGTGCTCCATACTAACTGTGCCATACTGAGTAACGCAATACTATAGGAACTGATATGGCCAGGAACAAATAATGTATAGGAAGGCTAATTAAGAGCAGAAACTTTATACCGCACCGTGTGAACTAATTTCAGTCCCGTTTGCGTGAGCTCCTCAATCGGAGGGACCGAAACTGTGATTATTTGGCTGCATGAATTAGATGGTTTTTAGATATTTTACATGACATAAATTTTGTGAATGGTGTAATAAAAGTTATTTTTATATTTTAATCTGTGAGCCGGCCATTGTGGCATTGATGCAGGGGCTTCATTAACATGAACTGTTATCTAGTGGTCAGGATAACCACTATTGCTACTTTAAAGTAAATCTGTAGGGCTCATGCACTGTGCACAGGTACGGGCCGAGTGCACACAATTTGCAGATACGGACCCATTCACTTGAGGCATTTTCTGCAGAAACTATAGACCAGCGGAGGACATTGGAACGGTTGTGTCAGGGGAACAATGTGGTGAGGTTTGTTCTATTTTTACCCATTTTGTCCCATTTCTATGAATTTTTTTATTCATCATACAGTCCCTCTAACACAATTGTATTGTAAATATCTACAGCATTTATACATATTATATACAACGGCAGTCATCAATACCATATCTCCAGGACATACATGAATACTGTAGAAACCATGGTAGGAGAGAGCATGGAACAAAACTCAGGGTTACTAATCCGATTTTCTCTTTTTCCAGACAATTTAGCCAAAAATCACAGCTAGTAAAGATTTTTTATGGACACACTGGAAAACTATAATGATAGTAATACATGTGTATATAGCCCAGAATGCTGACACATTACTTGTATTTACTGTGATCTGCAAAATGCTGATAATTACAATCAGTGGTACAAGCTTAAAAAATCCATCATTATTATTGACTGTGCAGAAATTTACAGACGGATGGCAGCTGCCATTAGGGGGCGATCACTGCCTTCAAATGTATACAGCTCCCCTTTAGCCCAAGACTAGTTGCTTAACCCCTTCAGTACTGAGCCATTTGAGGTACATATGACTTTTTGATCACGTTGATCACCATTTCGTGGGAAGCGAGGTGGGCAAAATTGCAATTCCATCATAGTTTTTTTTTTTTTTAATGGCGTTCATCGTGTGCAAAAAGTAACATGATCTTTTTATACATCAGGTCGTTATGGATGCGGAGATACCAAACGTGTAGTGTTTTTTAATTTTTTTTTATTTTTAGCCAATCATAAATGTGCGGATATAGGCAGAAGTTAGATTTTTTTTTAACTTTTTTATTTTTATTTTTATTTTTTTTACTTTTTTTCACAGTGTATATGTATTTTTTCATTTACACTAAGCCAGATCGGGCTCAAATATACCATGGCAAACTGGATAGCGCAGCGCAGTGGCTCGATAGGTAAGGGAGGGAGCTCCCTCCCTCTGTTAACCCCTTCAATACAGCAGTCCCTATGGACCGTGGCATGGAAGGGGTTAAGCAGGCGACATCATGTTGGCTGTTTCAAGCAGAGTGTCAGCTGTATGTTACAGCTTGGGGAATCGGCACTTCATTTAAACATTTTACAAGGTTCTAATCCTCACAGTTCTGAACTGTGGGGATCAGAACCTGGTGCCGGCGGGTCAATTCTCTTATTGGCTAGCTTGTACAGACTAGCCAATCAGAGCAATCATCGACCTGGGAACGCTGGTCCCGGGTCGGTCAGCTGAGACCCCTGGCTGTGTGTAACAGTGGGGGGTCTCAGTGCTGCCACCATGTCTGCAGAGATGTGGCTCTGCATTGGAGTGACTTCAGGAGAGAAGAGAGCCTTTGGGAGGTTAGGGGAGGAGTGGAAAATGGGGAAGGCTGGCATTTCTGGGCACTTTGAAAAGTAAAGCCCGCCTAGATGGGCCCTTGGGAGAGTTTTCCAATGTGTTTTTCTTGGAGATTGAAATAACACACAAAAGACATAAAGGTATGGTTACATTTCTCCTGCCTATCAGTCACCTGCTGCACAGGAAGCTGTTACTCAGGTACAGAACATTTAAGTGAAGGAACTGCTGTGCTGCACTAGCAATACAGCCCCTATATTCTGACCACTGGAGTGGACCACATCAAATATTTGTAAATAGTACAGTTAGCCTGGTAATCATAATTATAATCATATATTATTGCAGCAAAATATAATATAATTTATTATGATTATATTTAAAAGTGGCTCACCCCTCTCACACCATAGATTCCTGTGGCTTACCCACTACCAACTAGTGTATTAGAAATGTTAAACTAATGATAGGCACCCACCTGGAATTACTGTCAATTTCCTAGTTGAAATACCAAATAATAGAAAAGGTCCAACAACCAAGGATGGGGAGGAGGGGGACACATCAAAAAGTTACTGCTTAAAAGAGAGGCGTATTGGATCCATACGCTGGATACCTTATAACTCAGAGGTCTGAATTGAGACTATGAGATTGTGCATTTGGGAAATTGAACTGATGGGATTGAATAAAACCCTCCTTTCTCTTCACAGACCTCAACCCATCGTTAATATCACCTTGGGCGACTGTCTCCTTTTCAGATTTATGAATTAATATGATTCGGCTACTATAATTTTTTTGAATCATGACTTATTAATCATGATTTATTAAGATTTATTTAAATTTTGTGTATATTATTTCCTATTTGTTAATGTATTCATGATGTCACTTCCTGTGGTTGGGATTGTTTCACCTATAAAATGTTACTTGATATCAGTCTGTATTATCAGTTGACAAAGGCTGGACGGGCTGAAACACGTCCTAAAAAAAAGATCTATTGGCTACAATAAAGAACATACCAAGTTGAACGAAATACGCCTGCTGGGATTACTTACACATTAATTGTGGGGATTGACCCTTCCCCTGCAGTGCAACTGATGGTTCAAGTGCTTTCCTACTACTGCTATAATGTATGAACATACTGTGACCTCCTCGTCGTAGGTTATGCCAATAATGGAACCCGATTATGAAGATCACTGTTTCCTATTGTGGATCGCTGTGTGCCGCTATTTCAGACAGCGTTGTGTGAGGCGTTCTGGATGTGGAAAATCCCACTGGCACCTGTGTTCGGCATGCGGCGTGTCTCATGTGGGGCCTAATGTTAGGACTGCTCAATGTAAAGCATGTCTCAGCGGTTCTGCACTCAGTGCTTCACTGAGTGTCCTGGTTCAAATAGGAAACAGGGGCCATTTACAGTATCCTCTAAAGGATAAGTTGTCATTGGCCAACCCCTTTAAATAATATTTACAATTGTTTTTTAACATTTCGACTCTGAGCTGTAGTCGTTCTGCCACCTACACAGTATGTACTCCAATATATAGAAAGATACAGAATGCTGCTCAGTGCAAAATGTGTCAGACTGTTTGATCTCCATCAGCTCCTGAACGTAGTTATGATCAGATCAAAGTTGATCCATATTTCACATGTGGGACACTGTTCCGGGTTCTGCTCCTACCTCTAGAATGGAGCCCCTGAAGTAATGGACAGCACATAGTACATGGCTTGCTGCTAGAGGCTAGAGGCATGCACTGCTAGAGGCTAGTAGTTGACCCGCACCTGACATTTGTGGCATATCATATCTTAGGCCATAAATGTTGAGATAAGGCAACCCATTTAAGTTCAGAAAGAGCATAGTAAGGCTAGTTTCACACTAGCGTTTCCTTTTTCTGGGATTGAGTTCCGTCATAGGGGCTCAATACCGGGAAAAAAAACGCTTCCGTTTTGCCCCTATTCATTGTCAATGGGGACAAAACTGAACTGAAGAGAACGGAATGCTCCTAAATGCATTCTGTTCAGTTCACTTGCATCTCCAGACCGGAGAGCAAACCGCAACATGCTGCGGTTTGCTCTCTGTCCTGGGGATCCGCACCAGGACGGATCCGTCATGACCCCCAATGCAAGTGAAAGAAGCCTTAGACAGAGTGGATAACTGGGTGTGTGTTCACAGTGATATAATGTAACTGCCTGAAAAATAAGGCCATGTTTGTCAGTTCTATCAGAGATCCGTGATTTTAGATGGGAGAAAAAATCCTGCATAGAGGATCTGGTGGAACTGACAAAAACTGATGCAAAATGAGCACAACACATGCTCAAAATAAAGGATCCATTTTTTAAAAAGGATCAGAAGAACAGAAAACAAAATGGTGACATGAACATGGCTTAAACGCTAAAATACTTATTAATAAACACAAAAAGATCTGGCTGCCCTAAAATGACCATATTAGGCATGTAGGGAAATCAGCCTAGTGTAAAGGAGCACCGCTAATAGATTGTCTCAGATCCTCTGGTGGTCACAATCACTCTGATATGAATTTCACCTACAATGATATACAAAATAGGGGACACTTGAGACCTGATGTGGTCACTAAACATAACATAGCCAGAATCAGCGGGGGATAATAAAAACACTCAGTTGCGAATATATACATTCTTATCTGGGTTTACCTATCCCATAGCGAGGGCAACAGGGACAAAGATGTGCTCTGACCAGACCCACCAAATCTACCTCAAAACTGATGGCTGTACAATAAGAGCTGGTGGAGGCAGTGAGCCCTGTATCATGACTGACAGCCCAGCTATTCGACTGCTCTGATAATATATATCAGCCCAATTGCCACCTGCTCAAAAAGAACGTAGGTTTAAATATGTAAGGCTGGGTTCACATCACATTTTTCCCATCCGTTTAACATATACAATAAACGGACACCTCAGACTGATGCCATACTGTGGCATCCGTTCACAATAGAGTTCCATTGTAAAAAAAAAAAAAGTTGCTTTTTTACCAGACTGTGCAGGATACAAGAACATGATGTGCTGCGTCTTGTATCTTTTTTTTTCTTCTAATGTATACGTCAAATGGAGACATAAACCGTGATATGAACCCTCAATCTTTTTCCACAAAAGTATACAGCAATGTGCTCAACTCCTTCTGATCCATAACACGCTGCCTGCAGATTACCCTGCTTTTCAGATTTATTCCAATATATGCTAATGCACTTTATGATCAAAGGTAACAAAATAAAAACCTTTGGACATCATCAATCCAAGTAACAAATGTATATTCTGCAAATATATACATAACTGTGCTACTTCTGCCTTCCTTATCCATCTGTCTATCTCTGCTGTCCGTGCAGAATACTGATGTCAGAAAGCTGTAAAGATAACACAGTCTTGACCTCTGTACAAACAATAGAAACTATAGTGTTCCCAAGTTCTCTTTTAGAATTGAACAATACCAAATGCTTATTAGCTCCACTAAGGGCCCGTTCACATGACCGGATCCCCACCTATTCCGCAAAATCGTGGAATAGGTGCCTGCCCGTTCACTTCAATGGCTGGCATGGGATCTTGCAGTACCGTGGCTCCGCAAGAAAATATAGAACATCTCCTATTCTTGTCCACAATAGCGGACAAGAAAAGGCATTTTCAATGGGGTGCACGGCCGTGTGTTCCGCAAATTGTGGAACACACGACAGTCGGTATTAGATGTATTGCAGATCCGCATTTTTGCGGATCTGCAATACCACGGCTGTCTGAATGGCCCTTAAGGTTGGGTTCACACCAAGTTTTTATCTTACTTATAAAGTCTAAAAAAAAGTGTATGTATACAGTATGTCAGATTGTGGGGAGCCGACTCTCAGCTGCTCTGTACACATTCACACCATACATTTAATAGCAGCTGTGCTGGATATTGGGGGCATCTGCAGGTGTTTGATATTTTATATGCAATGTTATTTAATGTAATGTGATGCCATCTATTCTGGCAGGGGAGATAATAGTTGGCATTGGTTTCAGGAACAGGCCTAACCACCCTTGTTTCTCCCCTCTTGGTAGGAGTGGGCTGGTCCTGCTTCCTGCCAGAAGGGGAGTTCCAGTCTAGATAGGCGTGAAGAGAGGAGAGTTCCTGTTCAGATAGTGGAGGAGTGAGGGAGCACATGTCAGAGCTCCCACTTCCAGGAACAGTATCTTATTCCTCTCTGAGATCAACGCTCCAGAGGGAAACTCAGGATCCAGATATTCTTCTCCAGTGAGAAAAACCTAAAGGGGTATTCCCATCTAAGACATTGGGGACATATAGCTAGGATATGCCCCCAATGTCTGATAGGTGGGACTCACACCTATACCTACAATGGAGCCTGCACAGTCCTGGAGGGTGCACTGCGCACGCGCTCCTGGAGGACATGCCTAATTTATGACAAGGCCTCCCCTTTGTCATAAATTAGGCGCATATTCTAGCAGCGCAGAGGATATTAAGACTGGTGCAGAAAACACAGGTCTTGATAAATCTCCCCTATGTATTTTTTACCCCTAATGTTTGATGATTTATAGTATTTTTTTTTCTGTTTTCTGGTGTAGATGGGGCAGGATGGGGGAGGGGGCAGGGTTGAGGATGGGGGGAGCCAGGGAAAAGTATTGTGATGGGCTAAGGATGAGGATTTTAGGCCCAATTCAGATTCTTGCCATGGGACTTACTGATTTCAGACCCCCGCCGATCTGATATTGATGACCTATCCTGAGGATAGGTCATCAATAAATTTAACTTGGAGTTGAGATTCAAATTAAAAAAAGCCAACAAAAATCATTCATTTTTAATAGCCATTTTTAAGGGCAGTAAAAATCAGATGCAAAATGGCCATTAAAAATGTCCAGACAACCAGAAAATGGATGCAAAACTGGTTGGAAAATAGCCATGAAAAAATGACAGTGTGTCTGTTTTTCAGGGCCATTTTTTTTTACTGTCGTATAAAAGTAGCCTTAATCTTCCCCAAGGTGGCCCCCAGCAGTAATAATGTCCACCATAGTGGATTTCAGCTGTAATAATGTCTTCCATAATGGCCCCCATAGTGGCCTTCAGCTGTGTCTGTTTTTCGTGGCCATGTTTTTTCGTGTGAATGTAGCCTAACCATTGCTTGCCTGTGTTGATCACACATGCTCAGCATGAGTAGTCCAGAGTCAGGATGTATTATAATGCAATTTAAAGGGGTTGTCTGACATTTTGCTATTGATGGCCTATCCATAGGCTAGGTCATTAATATCTGATCGGTCCAAATCCTAGGACCCCCACCGATCAACTGTTTCAAGAGGTGGCAGCACTGCGGTGAGAGCTGCAGCCTTTTCCTAGGCCAGTGGCATCATGCTTATAACCTAGGCGCAGCTCAGTACCATTCAAATGAAAGCACCTGAGCTGCAGTACCAAGCACAGCCACTATACAATATACGGTGTTGTACTTGGCTCACAGATTGTACAGCGGCTGTGTATTGCAGCTTAGGCTTATTCACTTGAATAGTATTGAGCTGCACCTAGGCCATGTGACATATGGCGATTAACATGATGTCAAGGGCCTAGTATGAGGCTACAGGGCTTACCAGAGCGGCACCTCCCCTTCAAACAGCAGATCAGCAGGGGTCCCAGTAGTCAGATGCCACCTGAAAGTATACCCTTGACTGCCATAAGTTTCTTGGTTGGTGATTGCAGTTCATTTTTGGAGTTTCTGTTCACGTTTTATGATGCCTGTTATCTCTGTGACTCATGTACTAACAGAACTATAAAGATAAGGATGTAGTATCAGTCAAAGAACTCTGCAATATATTTACATAACTGTGTAAGTTTTTCATGACTTAGCATAATTACATGACATGCAGTTACCTAAAGACATATATAAATTGTGTTTTTAAACCAGCATATGGGAAAATGTACATTGCCCAGGCAACGGGATTCAAGGGCATGTACAGGCTGAAGGGTTGTTCACCTTTCTGGAACCTTTCTACAGACTTCACAGTGTAGCGAGACCCACAGTAATAATCATACTTACCTGATCCCAGTTACTGGGTCCCAGCTCCATCACTGACTTGCCAGTTCTGCCAGGCCTAGGTGTCCTTGAGTCAACATTTGGTTTGATGCTGGATAACGTGAATACTACAGTGGTCATGTCACCCATGCATCATGTCACTTGGCAACATGTCACCTGGCAACATGTCACCGCTGCAACCAGTCATTGGCTGCAGTGGTCACATGACCTGGGAGTCAAACCCAATATTAACATGGGGAGACCCGTGACCTGCAGAAAGAACGCCAGAACCCCAACATCGGGTCAGGTAAGTATAATTACAACTAGGGATGAGCGAATTGACTTCGGATTTGATGAGCTCCGTACAGTATTAGAATGTATTGGCTCTGATGAGCCAGAGTTATTACTTCGTAATAACTTCATAAATTCATTTGTACTGTAAAAAAACAATTCCCAAACTCGGGTTCGGTTAAAAGTGGTACCAAGTGGTTCGGGAAATGTTTTTTTTACAGTAGAAATGAATTTATGAAGTTATTATGCAAAGTCTCGCGACATCTCGCAAAGTAATAACTTCGGCTCATCAGAGCCAATACATTCTAATACTGGCTCCGTACAGTATTAGAAAGAAGTTTTATGCGAATCGATTTCAGATGTTTCATCCGAAGTCGATTCGCTCATCCCTTATTACAACCATCGGTCAGACCACAGTGTTGGGTCCGTAGAAAAGCTCCACAATGGTGAACATCCCCTGTAAACACTGCTACAGGGTTTCTCTTGCAGTGATGCGTAGTTCTGTGGGTGCCACAAGCAGGCTGTCATTATTTTTCAAACATGAAATAGAAAAGTCCCCAATATTTACTGTTTCACCTATCCTGCAAATTGGTGATGTCCTTTTTTTAGGAATTTTGATTTCATAATATCATAAGCAGTACACAGTGTATAAAACATGCAGTAAAATCATGGAAAAACTTTTGTGTGCAAATACAGGCTGAGGAGTCAGGTGCAGGGTATGTGCCCAGAGGCTGTATAGAGGTATTTCCCTGCAGTTCCATACTACAGAGCGAGAGGCACTACATGTACCACTGAATGGTGCCACCATGTAGCGCTTTATTAAGGGGATAGTCTTCCCTAAGAGCAATGCTTCTAGACAATTTCTCCACAACAGAGCATCAGATTGAGAATAAAACTATACATTCACTGCTGTAGAAATGAGCCCTAATCCAGAGGTCCAAAGTTTCCAGTACTCATGAAATATTTATTATACTCACTTATATAGTGCTGACATATTCCGCAGCGCTTTACAGAGATTAGCATCACTGTGTCACCAATGGGGCTCACAATCTAAGGTCCTTATCAGTATGTCTTTTGAGTGTGGGAGTACCCAGAGGAAAGTCAAGCAAACATGGGGAAAACATACAAACTCCATGCAGATGTTGTCCTTGGTCAGATTCGGACTCAGGGCCCCTCCGTGCTGCCTCATGATGATTTCTGCTGTTCACACTATGCAGAAAAACAGGTTTGTGCAGGTCGACACAGCTTTTTCCCTTGTTAATCAGTCTTCAACAAGCCGCTTTTTCCTGATGGCTCACACCACATAGACCACCTTAGACCACTGTCTTAGACTACATTCACACGTCCATATGTCACATATGTGTGCACATCCTGGAAAACGGTCAGTTTTTTGTGGATCCGTTGTTCCGCAAAAAGCTCAGTTTTTCCAGGACATCCGTTCTGTTTTTCCGTAAAAAACGGAAAGGATGTATCCATATGTCATCCGTTTTTTGCGGATCCAAAAAAAAACAGAAGAATGAATAACATCTTTTTTTTCACCCCTCCTGGAACGGAATCCGCAAATACGGATGACATGCGGATGCCTCTCCGCATGTCTTCCGCATTTTTTGCGGATCCATAGACTTTCATTGTGCTACGGACCGCCATTCGGGAGAAAAGTAGGACAGGAGGATTTCTATTTGCGGATCCGCAAAACGGAACGGAACAGATTAACGGATGCGGACAACATACGGTGCAATGTCCGTAGATTATCAGGACCCATTGAAATGAATGGATCCACAAAATATCCGCAAAAACCGTCCGCAATTGCGGAACGGATGCGGATAGATTGCGGATGTTTTAAACGGACGTGTGAATGTAGCGTTAGGCTATTTTCACATCAGTGGTTTCCTTTCCAGTATTGAGATCCATCATAGGATCTCAAAATTGGAGGAAAACGCTTCAGTTTTGTTCCCATTCATTGAACTGATCTGAACTGAATGGAGTGCACTAGAATGCATTCTGTTCTGTTTGGTTGCATTCCCATGGCGGACACAAAACCACTGCAAGCAGCATTTTTGTGTGCGACTTGGAATATTGATCAAGAACGGATCCAGCATGAAACATAATGTAAGTAAATGGTGACGGATCAGTTTTCCTGCACTAGGCCACGCCTCTAACTCCGCTCCAAACATAACTATACACCTAATAACACCCAGTCCTGTAAATGCCCCCACATAGTAATTATTCCCCCTTTATGCCACCACATAGTATTTATGCCAACATTGTGCCCCTTCACAGATTATGCCCAGATATGTGTCCCTAGACATTAAAATTGACACGTCATTCCACCCGACCTAGGTTTCGCCCCCTTTGGGCTTCTGGTGCGGTTATGTATGATATGCCATATCGTTATTTATTTCGCAAACTAAGAACATGCACGCTACTATAAGTAACAATTAGTAAAATTTTACTATGATTACTATTTTTCAACCTAAACATATGCCTCCCATTTCCAAAAACAGTAGTATGTTGTGCTTTATCAACAACAAACAAAAGCCCAATAACAGGGAAAAAATAAGCAGGACTCAGAACCTTGTATATAAAAAGTATTATATTCTTTATTGCAGCATATATACATAAATATTTAGACATAAATCATGTAAAATTGGGACAAAACATCTAGATATGGAGCAATGTCCACAAACGCCGTATTAAGTATGGATCGCAAAGCAACCACATAACTCCCTCAAAAGATGGAAATACATATACATAACACAAAGGTAGGTAAGCCTGTAAAAATACGAATAATATCAGGAAATAATGATATCAAATCTTCATAGCAAACCTAATGCTACAGAGGGAATGAAGTAACATACCCTTAAGTTACTGTAGGACCAGGAGAAGCATAAAGGAAAAAGAAAAAACCCAAAATAAATATAACAAAAACCGAGGTCAGGACAATAACCAGTGGACATGCTTGAGGGAGCGTGGTGCAAGGGGTCCAAGAACACACCTGGACTCGTGTTTTGCCTTGGCTTTGTCAGGAGGCTTGTTGTGCTTTAACGAAATACTAAAATCCGGCTCATACATAGTGGGGATCATTTCTCAAAGGCCTACTTTTTATTGTGATTTTTGATAGCCCTTGTGATGCCAGCAGAAGCACATTATTTACAGTATGACGAGGAGCATTTCTGTTGCTGTTTTTTTTTGGTTATGGGACATGTTCTATTTTTTTGTGGGGCTGCGGAACAGACATACGAATGCAGACAGCACACAGGTGTGCTGTGCATATCTTTTGCAGCTCCATTGAAATTAATGGGTCAGCATCCGACCTGGAAAAAATGCAGATCGGATGCAGACCAAAAATATGTTTGTGTGCAGGAGACCATAGTTGGTAAATTTGACTGGGCCAATGATCACTACACCCCCATCATTCCAGAGTGAGGATGTTGTAAAAACGCCTGTGTGACAAAATATTATGATATGGGCATTTAAGAAGTCACAAAATGCTGTCTTATAGTCTTAGGCTTCTTAATAAATGTTCTCTATTGTTCTAATATATTCTTGATGCAACAGGAATTGGGCACATTTACAAAGACTAGTGTTTTCCCTGTCATGACCCCCACTCCGCCCCCATCCCGCCCAAATGTTGTAAACTTTTCACCATCACCTGTGTGACTTAATATTGTCGCACCGCTGTTCAAAAAGGACACATAAGAGTATTTTTAATCCAAAAGCTGCGTAAAAATATTTGTAGATAACCCCCAATATCTTACATACAATAGTATACTGAAAATAAATGAGTTTATTCCAAAATAATTAGACCACAGAGCAAAACACTTTCTACTGGATGTACTACTACTAGCAAACAGAAGAAATAAAAAAAGGCAGAATACACAGCGAACCACAGAGACATTGCCACTGCTCATTGTAAAGGTGGCAACGGGAATAGTTTCGTAAGTTGTCACTTACCATGCCTAAGGACTTATTCATATGTCAACATCCGGTCGATTACAATCAGCAACTGCCAGCCCATACCATGAGTGGAGCCTACACACAGACAAGATATAATAGAAAGACTTGCATGTGTTTTTGTCCCACACCTGGTGCCAACCTACAAACACCAATGCAAGACTCAGACCAAACACCATGTGAACAAGGTCTAAGATCTAGGTGTCACACTGCCATGATATTCCACCCCCCGGTAACAGTGTCAGCAATTTCAGATCTAACAACTGAGCGATAAGTCAATATTCACTTATATACATGAACTCACTATTTTCACATATAACAGCTAAATAGTCTGAATGAGCAGAGCAATCACATTGGGAAGCAAAGTTATTGTAACTATCCCAGAATATACCGTACTATATTAACCAATAGTGTTGAGCGAAGCATAGCATGTGAAGCATAATTTGGTCCGAAATTTAGGAAAACTTAGATTCTAAACAAATCCGAATTTTCCTGTTCGGAAGAAAATAGCAAATCAGGTTTTCCTAAATTGGCGGCTGCAAGTCTTACAAAGTAATACTAAGTGTAGAGGAGAAGAGCCAAAAAGCAATTACAGACACAAGTCAATAATCTATGTTTTGTAGGGAGAGTATATGGACAGTACAAAGACATTTATAATTAGGTAGATCAGGCAACGCTGGACTGAGCTGCATTGGGCCCCCCAGTAAAATTAGTTCTAGGGACCCACTCTAAGGCTAGGGCTACACGGCGACAGTTGTCACGCGTCACCCGTCGCAGCCAGGATGCCTGAGTAGCGGGGATCCCATAGAGATGAATGGGATCGCCGCTGCAGTCGCAAGAAATCCAACCGTGTTGGATTTCTTGCGACTGCCGCGGAGATCCCATTCATCTCTATGGGATCCCCGCTACTCAGGCATCCTGGCTGCGACGGGTGTCGCTCGACAACTGTCGCCGTGTAGCCCTAGCCTAAAGCTACAAGCAAATATTACCTGCTGAAACAGCGGCAGCAAGACACTACAGGATGACTGACTAAGGGGGTTCCTGCACAGGGTTGCCAACCGTCCAGATATTTCTGGACAGTCCGTAAAAATAGGCAACTTTTTTCCTGTGTCCGTAAAAAAAATAGATATGTCCGTGATTTTTTTGAGGCTGGTGGTACTTGACTAGAATGTTTTTAGAAGTAGTGCTCATCATTTTACAGCTCAAAGTAAATGCTGGTAATGGGTTCCTTTATGTCTATTAGGCTATAGAATTGTATTCATTATGGTTTTCCAATTTGTCCATAAAAAAGACAAAAGAAAAATTTTGGTTGGCAACCCTGTTCCCGCAGCAACTTAGAGAAGGGAGGACCCTGATGAAAGAGGATACAGGCTGGTCTGCCTGTGTACCTAGACGTCATGTCAGCCACCTAATGCATCTATAATATTCAACTAAGTAGTTTGTTAAATAATCTACCCAGTTTTTATATGAAAATATGCTGTTTGAGATACTGTATTCTGCTTATTAATATGTAGTGCAGTCAGTCTACTATGCCATGTGTCACTTCTGCAGGGGGTGGGGGACTAGGAGTCCAACCTGCTCAGGGGCCCACCGAGGGATTCACCTGTTCCCCGTGGGCCAGTCTGAGTCTGAGATCTGGACTTTATCAGGGAAAGCATAAGGAGGGATGGACTGTTCCCTCAGAGTTCATAAGGCTGATGGCATTTCAGAAGTTCATGTTGTACTGCAAATTCAGCAATAAAAATTGTGTAACAACCTAATTTTTTCTGTAATGGAACAACCAGCCAGTCTTTTTATGTTAAAAACCTAAAGATTCCACAGTTCATAATCATAAGTGCTTTATAGGCTTATGGCCAGCACCTCCAGCACCAGCATCAATAGCATACATTCTGCTGCAGACACGTTGCATCAAGATACTGTGTAGTTTTTGGCAAAGCATTGTACTGTAATAACTACATTAATATAGCATTTTCATTCCATGCTTTGTATTACGTTAGATGACTCACAATTTTAGTGATATTGTGCTTCAATAACTGAATTAATATACCTAGTGCTCCCTAATGCCCTAATAAAACTAACTCTAATATATTTTATTAATTAATTTTCTATTTTTACTACTCTTTTTCCTACCCAAAGCACACCATTCACTTGGTAAATTCTGCCATGGGTGTGGTTTCTAAAATGGGGTCACGTCTTCCGTTTTTTTTTTTTTTCTTCACCAAATTAGGCCTCAAATGCATATGGTGCTCCTTCTCTTCTGAACTCTGCAGTGTACCCAAAAAGCAGTTTAACACCACTAAGGGGGCATTGTCATACTTGTAACAAAATTTGGGGTGCTTTTTCTGCTATAACCATTTGAAAAAATAACATTTTTCATTTTCACTGCCAAGTTTTAAATTCTATAAAATGCTTGTGGGGTCATAGCACTCAATACTTCCCTCGATAAATTCCTCGAAGGATGTAGTTTCCAAAATGGAGTGTCACGGGGAACCGGCGGCACGCTTCCTTCGCGCAGCGCCGCCGGACTCCCACTGCTGTGCTGGAGCGAGGACACGATGTGTGTCCTCGTCTCAATGACAACATAGGCGGAGAGGACCCGGCGCGCATTTAGTCTTAGCGCGGCCAGCGTCCTCCCCACTCCCCTAGACAACAAGCGGGCGGGGTTCTGTGCGCTGGCAGGGAGTTGTGAATTATTTATGTTTTATTTATGTTTTAGGTCACGTGACGCTGGCCACGTTACGTGACCTACCTGGATCTTTGGTCGTTGGCAGGGAAGCCAGCGCTCAGCTGTTCCAGTATTAGAATAAGGTCACGTGATGAAGCAGCCTTGGAGGCCTATTTAAACAGCCAGCCTGCTGGCCACAGGTTGCCTGTGATTGGTCTTATTTACCTCAGTGAGTTTGCTACAGTGACATCTGCATTTGACTTTGGCTATTGTTGTTTGACTATTCTCTCGTCTTTCCCCTCGTACTGCGTTTTATCTCGTTTTGACTTGGCTCATTTACGTATTCTCCTGGTTTTGACTTTGGCTTGGCGACCTTGATTATTCTTGTGGTTCTGTTTATTATTTTCTCCTGTTTTCTCCCCTTCCCTGTACACCCCAGCATGTACCTAGGTTAGGGACTGTCGTCTAGTTGTACGCTGTTGCCTAGGACGGGTCATGCAAGTAGGTAGGGTCAGAGGTAGGGTCAGAGTCAGGGCTCACTTTTCCCCTGTCGTGACATGGAGTCACTTTTTTGAGTTTTCTACTGTAGGGATACCTCGGGGTCTCTTCAAACGTGACACCCAAATGGCATCCTCCTTCTGAATCCTGCAGTGTGCCAATGTAGCAGTTTATGACCACATATGTGATGTTGCTGCATTTAGCAGAAAATGTGTAACAAATTGTGAGGTGATTTTCACAAGTTACCCCTTGTGAAAATGAAAAATTTGGGCCTAAAGCGACATTGTATTGCAAAAAATGTAAATGTAAATTTTTTTTAAATTCTATGATACGCTGTTGGGTCAAAGTGCTCACTAAACCCCTTGAAAAATTCCTTAGGAAATACAGTTTCCAAAATGTGGTCACTTTTTGGGAGTTTGTAAAAGTATAGCACTCAGTCAGGGTAATACATATTTAGGTTTGTTTTGCTGTTAACCCATGTCGTGTTACAGGAAAAATGGATTAAAATAGAAATCCTGCAAAAAAAAATAAAAAATCCCCCCCCCTGTAATTTGTGTGGAACACCTAAAGTGTTTACAAAGTTAAATGGCCCAGTCTGGAATCAGCTCCTCCTCCCTCCCACCTATGGAGGTAACCAACCCTGGCAAAAAAAAAAAATCATTCTTTCACCTACTGTTTTGTGAATGGTTACAATATTTTCGCTTGGAATAGACTTCATTTAGGTTCTTCATACATGCCTGATCAGTTGCAGTACATTGACTTGTCTGATAAGTTTCAGGAGCACTGTTCAATACAGACTAGTACAGCCATATTGTCTCATGAACCTGACATGAGAGAAACTGCCAAATCAACCTTACTCCAGCATGCTTTCTGTCTGTGTGACACCATGACTGAAGTCAACGCTGCACAGCATGTACAGCCAGAACTACAAGAAGATATGGATCTCAGTCTGCAATTAAATAAAAGAAATAGACTCCTAGCGCACCCTACGTAGAAGATCAGAGAAAATATTGAAAATATAAAACATGAACTTTCTTCTAAAGTCTCGGGTTTATGGCAAACATTGCCTACATTTCCACAATCTTTCAGCTTGCTTTTGACAAATCACCACTAGAGGGGGCTCTAGGGCAACTTTTTACAGCATATAAGCTTTATTCACTGCACAGCAGTGACTAAATTCATATTCTAAAAATGCTCAAGAGGCAATTCCCAAGAATTGTATAGCTTCCAGTGTCTTAACTTTGAACGTGAAAACTTAGGGGTAAATTTATCATAGACCAGCCTTTTATGCCAGTCTATGCTCCTTCCTACGCTGCGGGAAGATGAGCCTAATTTATGACGAGTCGCCTAAACAGAAAATAATGGCACCCTGGAGCTGCTGTAGAGTTCTGTCTTCATTTACGCCAGCTACCTAGTTATTGAGTCAATAACAGTATTTAAACTTTCTTTATCTTATTTTATTATACTTACCCTGATCTGTTTTCAAATGACATTCATACTCCATTCTTATTTACTCCTATACAATTAGTCATTATAAATATAGATGTAACAACTTTGGTTGTGAACAGGAGCACAAAACTGGACTTCAGCGGTAGCAATCACCCTTCCCAAGTCCACAAGACTAAGCAGTCTTCAGTAGAGCTTAACAGCAAAAAAACTGAACAGTTGCAAAAATGCATGTATGAAGCACGTATCAAAACTGACAGAAAATAAGACACCAAAGCGAACTCCCCAATGCATGACATGAACCAAATACTGAGAGTCACAGAAGGAAGATATGATCCAGCAATGGAGTGGATGGCACTTGTATGGCATAAAGGTAGATAGCTGATGAATGACATTGAACGAAAATGTAGCAACAATGAACCAGCCCGATATGAATTCAAGAAGAGAAAGGCAAAAGGCAGTCCAATGTAGAGAATATTATGCTAACCAGAAAAAGTTGTGCAAAGACACAGGCACAATCCAAAACAAGGAGAGACGTCCAGCTTCCCATAAAAAAGTGATAGCCTTTATTCTTTAAAGCGATAAAATATCCAATGACACAGTACAGACTCACAGCGTTAGCGTTTACACGTTTCAGGTCTTAAAATGTGACCCTTACTCATGACAATGCTGTGGTAAACATTACATCCTTATATACCCCCCCCCCCAGCAATCACAATATATTTGATGATAGGGAGACATTTGGAAGTATACAAAATACAGAATTAAAAATCCAGAATAACATAATAATTAATTGTATTGCAGAATCAGGTCATATTTTTAATTTAGACCAGTTGGGAAATCCAAAAGGATTACCGGCTGAGTAGTTTTTTTACGGTGGTCTCCCCTTCTAATGGAGGAACTGAACCGGTCTACACCTTGGGCTACAAAAGATGTAGTGTCTCCTTTATGAACCGTGGAAAAGTGTAAGGTACCTGCGAATACATTTCTGGTACGATAGTGAGGGATGTCACACAAATGTTTCCTTATACACGTCTTGATGTCATTTTTACGCACCCAACATACCGTATTGTAAGGAACATGCACTGCAAGTAATTAGATCTACAGCATATTCAGTATTACAGTTTTAAAATCTTTCCACTTGCAGTAGATGTCAATTTTTGGGAGGGTTGCATGTACTTACAGGAGATACATCTATTATGGCAGAATTTATAGCTTTCCCTGTACCGTAACCATATAACCATGTGAGTTTCACTGATTTGTCATCTCTAAAAAGACTGGGGCTGACATTTTGCAATAATGTATTTTAATGTAATGTAATTTAACTACACAATTAACCCCTCCAGTAGCAATCTCTCTCCATTGCTCATCATAGCCTAGTATAGGCAAATGCTTTTTTACAATTGAATAGATTTCTGCATATTGGTTACTATAGGTGATTTACAAAAGTCATAAAATCACAAGCGTATACAATTTAAACCTACACTTGTGATTTTAAGACTTTTGTAAGTATAATAAAAGCGTTGGGAGATAAAAAAAAAACAATCGCAGAGCTTCACTGTTGTGCTGATTTCTTTGATAAATACAGGGAATATTAGCACTGACTACTGTGGAGGCTGCGGTTATCGCAACCAGTAATTGATTGCATCAAAGAACTCTCTGCGTGCCTTCCTGTGGCAGGATTCTTTCCTACTGATCAAGAGCAGGGCAGTTCAATTTCTTCTTTAATGAGCAACTCCACCCTAATCAACTAGTCTAAGCTGGGTAATACCAAACCCAAATTCAGAGATAAGGCAGTTGTATAGTTGCTTCCAAAACAAAGTTAGCAACTAGGTGAATGTGAAGCAACATGTTAACTCTATGTCTTGAGAAGAAAATGTTAGTTGTCCAGCCATTTAATAAAAGAAAAAAAAAAAAAAGCTAAGCATGCTTTAAAAAAGGAAAATAAGTCATTTTCTCCTCCTGTTCTAATGCTCCTGTGTCCCCTACAAGTCTCTACTTCCTGCTCCTTCTCAATACATACATGAGAATACTACTACTGAAAATAATTATCTCACACACTTCTCCATAACAGTATATTCTTTGTCTAATGGCAGTTAAAAACTTCCACAGCTGCATGACAAAAAAACTGTGTTGTTTCAGATTTGCATCCTTACTCGTGGTTTAGAATGCTGTAGCCGCACACTAACCATAGAAGGACAGCGCTGTGACCACTGGCTGCCGTGTCACTTGGTTTTGTTAAGAGGACTAGGAAATTATGACTGGGTGAAAGACCTGAGAAGTATGAGAACAAGAGTCTGGGTGATTGATGAGGCGAGTATTAGTTTAAAGTATTTTCAGTGGTTTTTAAATTAGTCAAAATGGCTGGACAACTGTTTCTGATTCAGGACAATATGGAGAGAATTGGAATTAAAGTGTTTAACCATAGTGGAATTTGAATATTCTAGGATTCTAAACCCATTTGTGGTCCTGAAGTTAATTTGAGATTGATGCATGTAATTAAGTAGTTATTGTTTATGTAATTTTACATATCTATTGTCTAATAAGTTTATATGTAATCGTGTACATATAATAACGTGTTAAATGTACAATGGTGCTAAAGGGGTATTTTGATATTTTTATCTTGATAAGCTATCCTCATCAATATCAGAATGTTTGGGATCGGACTCTCATCACCCTCACTGAACAGCTGTTTAAAGAGGCTGGGGTGCTAGTATAGAGCAGAGATGAGTGAATCTATTTGCCGCTTCATAGATTCGTATCGAATCCTCAATTTTTCCTACTCTGAAGCGAATCCAGATTTTTTCAGATTCACTTTGCATTATTTGTAAATGTTCTTAAAATTTTGAACGCTAACGCTATGTATGCTACATATGCATTCTTCTTGCCACCCCCCCCAGCCCCCCAGAAGCGGGAAAATGACCATACGCCCCCTCAAGAGCGGGAAAGTGAAGATATGCCCCCCTCATAAGCGGGAAAAACCAGCCCATCAGGAACTAACTATTTGCACGTATAGGAAATGAAGACTCCTCCCCCTTTTTACTCCGCCCTCCTCTCCAGTTCAAGCCAGTGGTGAACAAGATACCACAGCATGGTGAAACAACTGCGACCAAAGAGGGGAGAGATGGTGTTTGGTAATGACTACCCCGAACCACCAGCTGCTCCAGACATCAGAATGTCACAATTGTTCAAGAGATTCCCACAGGCTCCTGACTCGATATTCGCCTTGCCGGCTGGTGCAGCGGAGGCTGCTGGAGTGGAGGAGAACAACACCTTCCATGCACAGAATCCCATTGTGCCTGCATCAGTGACGGCCCACGCCCAGACGCTATGGGACTACAAGAATGCGATGGAGGACTGGGTCATCCAAGTACTGGACCATCCGAGGCCGGGAGACCCTACACTGGAGCGGCGTAAGGGAACTGTCCTATGGTTTTAAGTGGAGCGAGGCTCTGGCTTCCTTGAAGATGACGAGGACGGCAAGGAGTACTTTGTGGGCCGCTGGTCAATGAAACGGCCGTACCTGCCCCAACCCCGTCACAGCCTATACGTGGGGGATCACGTGGAATATACCCCCATGGTATCCCTGAAAGGCCCCTTTGCTACTGGGGTTACCTTATTGTCTAAGCTCCTGGTAACTACATCACCACCAGAAGTTTTGCCGGATGAACCACCAGGCTCAGGACACGTGTGCTACCTACAGGAGTCACCAGATGGCACCCTCTGTTTCAGGGAGAAGCCACAGCCAGAGCCTCTGATCCCTGGATTTCCACCACCACCACCATCACTGTCCTTTCAGCTGGGTCAGCTGATGACATAATCGTTTACTTTCCAGTCCACGGTGATCCAATACTAACTATCCTGGAAAATAAAGTCAGCAGCAGCCAGAGAAGCTGGCGGTTCTTTCCTGGGTGCAACCTTGCCTGAATCGCTACAGCCAGAAGTCCTTACCCCTGCTGTCCCAGTAGGAGTATCCGGAAAAGTAAAGGCGCAAGTGGCTGCAGTGCTCACCAGTGTGACACGACCCGAACCCGGTCAAGTACGACTTCTGGCAGAAGAGGGCAGTGGAGCTCAACCACGGCAGCCAGCTTGGCCTACAGGAGGCAGGAGTGTCCTCTGATGTCATTCAGTAGCAGTTCCAGCGAGGAGGACTTCAGGTCCCTCATCTGAGGAACCCTTCTACTGGCTGATTTAAAGGAGAAGCATGCTGCGGTTTGCTCTCCGGTCTGGACATCCGCACCAAGATGGATCCGGAATGACCCCCAATGCAAGTCAATGGGGACGGATCCGTTTGGTATGACACACTAGTAAATGGATCCGTCCTCCATTGACTTTCAATGGAGTTCATGACGGATCCGTCACCTGCACACCACACGTGTCAGACAGTGTCACATACACAGACACATACAAAGACACAGACATACTTACATGCTCCCGGCAGCCCCAGCAGCTCCCCAGAGCACACGAGTAGGAGGACGGCGCACACATAGGAAGATTTCCCCACAGCGCCCAGCAGAGGGCGCTGTGGGGAATCTTCCTATGTGCGCGCCGTCCTCCTCCTCCCGTGCTGTGTGGAGCTGCCAGGAGCATGTAAGTATGCCTGTGTATGTGTCTGTTAAAGTATGTGACACTGTGTGAGGGCGCTATGGGGAATTTTCCTATGTGCGCGCCATCCTCCTCCTCCTGTGCTGTGCGGAGCTCTTGGGAGCATGTAAGTATGTCTGTGTATGTGTCTGTTAAAGTATGTGACACTGTGTGACATGTGTGGGGCCAGAGCGCGGTTCCGGCCCCACACATGTACCTGCGGCAGCACGGATCCGGCGGCACCCTTCACCCACCGGATCTATGCTGCCGCAAGTGTAAAAGTGGCCTAACAAGTCCAAAGTGAAGTTCAGGCAATAACCTTATGGTTAGCTTGCCTAGAGAATCACTTTAATGAATCACTTTACTCAAACAATAATGAATCACTTTAATGAATCAAAGCTTTTATTATTTATCTTTGTATTTTATTCTTCATTTATTCACAGTTTATTTAAAAAGGGAAACCCAATATTGCTCACCAGTGCTTCCTACTTTTCTATTAAAACAATATTTGTGAACAGTCATGGTAAGCTATGAAAGCAATTCTAGCATAGCCAGGGAAAGAAATGTACATGAGGGTCAAGAGTTTTCCGAATATGTCAGGTTGAGAAATACAGCTTGGTAGCGTAGGAGCATAAGTAATATTTCATCAGAAAAATAGACAGGCCACATAATAAAATCAGTCAAAGCTAAGAAAAACATTGGCAATAAAGAAATTTATGTAAAAGGGGTAAGTAGTGATGATAAAGATATTGGCGCAGTTGAGGAGAGGAAACCCTACAAAAATAAAAAATAACGTCATGTTAGAGAGGGACCCGGAAAATGCATGTAAGATGTATAAGATCTTCTGGTCAAAGGTTGCAGATATTATTGATAGATTTGTACAGCCCCACATTCCTGTTTTTTTCTACTACGTATATCTTATTACTGACAACCTGCCATTTCCGTAATCAGCAATGGCAATAAAATGCAAAGTATGTGGCTGGAATTTACTATGACATAGATACATTTTATTATACACATACCTGCAGGGAAATCCAGATCAATATCTTCAGCAAAAGATATGAAGATAATATGGATGTTGTCAGAGGCATTCTAAGCTTTATTATTGTAGTTTATAAAAGGATCTTATTTTTAGATTTAGAGCTACAGTACAATGATATACTGAGAAAACATTTGCCAGTTTGTATCAAACTATGTCCTATTTAGACAGCACCATGTCCCAAAACAAAGTATGGCTATATGAGTATCATTAGTATAATGTATGTACCTCCAATTTGAGGCTTTGTAGCTTCACTATCAAAGAATTACATTATGACTAAAGATTAGCAAATCGATTGGGCATAAATTGGATTCGTTACGAGTTTCCCAATAGTTTTGGATCTGAAACTTATGGTATACATCCTGCACATATAGCTCTACATCAGAAGACTGTTAAGAAGGATAACATAACCACGGGTGGCAGCACAGCGAGCTTGCCCATAATGCCTTGCAGGCAGTCCTCTAGCACAGCCAATCATAGATATGACTATAGGTGTGTCAATCAAGAGAATAAACAAACACGGAATACAGATCGTCTAGTGTCTGGTTATTTCATAGTGAAGAGAATTGTTAGGAGTGCTGCTGGAGCTATATGCAGTACCCCAGACCTGGGGGTATCTGCAATGTTTTATATGCATTGTATAATGTACTGTCATGTCATTTTTTGGCCACTCATTCCAGCTGGAGAAGGAATGGTTGGCAATAGTCCCCACTGGCTGCTCATCACAACAATCACAAATCTTCTTCAATGATATTAACTCTGGTGATGATAGTGCAGTGGAACAGTGGATTACTGCCTAAAGTCAGTTGTTTGTGTTTTGAGTTAAATGTTATGATTTAATGCTAAAAGAACCTGTCTCTTTGTGCACTGTGTATCCCAAATGCCTTATGTATGGACAGGAGCCAGTTAACACTTGCAGTCTTGGTTAGGTTGCCATGGAGATTAGCTGGACCAGCCCCCTCTGTTTAGAGTGCATGTCTAGTCGGTAAAGTAGATGCAAGATCGGTATGTGTGAGCGTGTGCCAAGTAGGCCCAAAGAGAAACCTCATCCAGGAAACACCATTCCACCATGCTGTGGCTGGTGAATGGAGCTGGAGTCAGTAACCAGGTTAGTTCTAGAAAATAGAATGTCTCTCTTTACTAAAGTGCAGGATGGGGCTTGTGTAGTGCATCCAATTTTATCAAACATAGTTCCCAGATAGCGATGTATGGATATAAGCAAGAATGGGGGTTGTAGTACTCCTTTCTCTCTGCAGACTCTAAGGTTGGCAATAAAGTTCTGGCAAACGTGTCTATAATTCCCAGCTGAGAGCTACAGTATTACCATGTGTCTGGCAGGACTGTGTCAAAGTTTGGAAGGGTGTAATAGGAACGTCCCTCTCACTGCAGTAAAATTTTTATCAGTCTTAAACAGTGAATACCTTACTGACTGACTCCAATGCTCGGTCATGCAGCTCTGGGCACTTTTGTGGAGTTCTGTAACATGGAGATGGCTTTCTTGATGCAAAGCTCCAAGGAGTGAGTACATATAGACCCTCTCTCTTCCTCACACCCTGAGCAGTGATAGCAAGAGATGTGCAGCTGAAGGGGCATGCTCCCTGAGCTGATACGGAGAGATCTGCAGCTGAAATGACAAGTCCCCAGAGCTGTGATAGCAACAGAGCTGTAGTTCAAAGGACACACCCCATGACCTGCCAACTTAAAATAAATCTAGCAAACCAACTAGAGCAATGAAGAGAACGAGTTCTGTACGTATTATCCAGTCAGTGCTGTCAGTGTCAGACTTTGCCGTGATACGTCCGTTACTGGTTAGATTCAGATGGACCTTTATTGCAGACTACTGGCAATTCTTTTATTAACTTCTTTCAGGAATGGCACAACAGAGAGTTATACCCAGAATTGATATTACATGGTAAATGCAAGTAGCTACTAAAGCAAATTTCCTTAACCCTTCAGCCACCATAACATACCAGTAAGTCATGGTGGCTGAGGTAATGTATGGAGTGGGCTGCTGCAGTAAACCTGCTCCATGTGTGGCTGGTGCCGGCTGTATAATACAGCAGGTACTTGGCCACAATGACAGAGAATGGTGACCACGCTGAACCCCGTCATTGAACCGCTCAGATGCAGATGAGACAAGGGATCAAACGTTTCCAGATTCTAGCCCCCTAAGGAAGTTAAAGGGAGTTAAACATTATTATAAGAGTAATATAAGAGTAAATATATATATATATATATATATATATACAGTATATATATACAAAATGACAAAAAACAGACAGCACCTCCTGCAGATGAAAGTCAGGTGCAAGCTACCTGCTGGCTAGTTAAATACTAAACAAAAAATGGCAGCAGCACTAGATAAGCCATGACACATGAACATGAGGTGAATATGTGAAAAAAGTAAAAAAGCATAACTGCTATATAGTAAGTAAAGTGGAAGCTCTTAGCGCATATACATGATCATAAATATGTCGGGCTCATCCACCAACGATCAAGGTGGCTTCCAATCGGATGAGTCCTACACTAACACTGACCTGCATCCTACATAAACCGGCAGGCCCATATCAGGGGAACATCTTACCCGGTCAGAAGCTGCACCAGTCTGAACAGGAGTGCTAAATTCCCCAGAGGAGGCCAGTCTTCCTCTATATATACAAAATGACAAAAAACAGACAGCACCTCCTGCAGATGAAAGTCAGGTGCAAGCTACCTGCTGGCTAGTTAAATACTAAACAAAAAAGGCAGCAGCACTAGATAAGCCATGACACATGAACATGAGGTGAATATGTGAAAAAAGTAAAAAAGCATAACTGCTATATAGTAAGTAAAGTGGAAGCTCTTAGCGCATATACATGATCATAAATATGTCGGGCTCATCCACCAACGATCAAGGTGGCTTCCAAATGTCTGTTTTTTGTCATTTTGTATATATAGAGGAAGACTGGCCTCCTCTGGGGAATTTAGCACTCCTGTTCAGACTGGTGCAGCTTCTGACCGGGTAAGATGTTCCCCTGATATGGGCCTGCCGGTTTATGTAGGATGCAGGTCAGTGTTAGTGTAGGACTCATCCGATTGGAAGCCACCTTGATCGTTGGTGGATGAGCCCGACATATTTATGATCATGTATATGCGCTAAGAGCTTCCACTTTACTTACTATATAGCAGTTATGCTTTTTTACTTTTTTCACATATTCACCTCATGTTCATGGGTCATGGCTTATCTAGTGCTGCTGCCATTTTTTGTTCAGTATATATATATATATATATATATATATATATACACTCACCGGCCACTTTATTAGGTACACCATGCTAGTAACGGGTTGGACCCCCTTTTGCCTTCAGAACTGCCTCAATTCTTCGTGGCATAGATTCAACAAGGTGCCATTGACATGATGGCATCACACAGTTGCCGCAGATTTGTCGGCTGCACATCCATGATGCGAATCTCCCGTTCCACCACATCCCAAAGATGCTCTATTGGATTGAGATCTGGTGACTGTGGAGGCCATTTGAGTACAGTGAACTCATTGTCATGTTCAAGAAACCAGTCTGAGATGATTCCAGCTTTATGACATGGCACATTATCCTGCTGAAAGTAGCCATCAGATGTTGGGTACATTGTGGTCATAAAGGGATGGACATGGTCAGCAACAATACTCAGGTAGGCTGTGGCGTTGCAACGATGCTCAATTGGTACCAAGGGGCCCAAAGAGTGCCAAGAAAATATTCCCCACACCATGACACCACCACCACCAGCTTGAACCGTTGATACAAGGCAGGATGGATCCATGCTTTCATGTTGTTGACGCCAAATTGTGACCCCTACCATCCGAATGTCGCAGCAGAAATCGAGACTCATCAGACCAGGCAACGTTTTTCCAATCTTCTACTGTCCAATTTCGATGAGCTTGTGCAAATTGTAGCCTCAGTTTCCTGTTCTTAGCTGAAAGGAGTGGCACCCGGTGTGGTCTTCTGCTGCTGTAGCCCATCTGCCTCAAAGTTCGACGTACTGTGCGTTCAGAGATGCTCTTCTGCCTACCTTGGTTGTAACGGGTGGCAATTTGAGTCACTGTTGCCTTTCTATCAGCTCGAACCAGTCTGCCCATTCTCCTCTGACCTCTGGCATCAACAAGGCATTTCCGCCCACAGAACTGCCGCTCACTGGATGTTTTTTCTTTTTCGGACCATTCTCTGTAAACCCTAGAGATGGTTGTGCGTGAAAATCCCAGTAGATCAGCAGTTTCTGAAATACTCAGACCAGCCCTTCTGGCACCAACAACCATGCCACGTTCAAAGGCACTCAAATCACCTTTCTTCCCCATACTGATGCTCGGTTTGAACTGCAGGAGATTGTCTTGACCATGTCTACATGCCTAAATGCACTGAGTTGCCACCATGTGATTGGCTGATTAGAAATTAAGTGTTAACAAGCAGTTGGACAGGTGTACCTAATAAAGTGGCCGGTGAGTGTATATATATATATATATATATATATATATATATATATATATAGTTTATATTGCCGCCCTTTCCCAATTTTAAATTTAAAAAGATATAAACCATAAAAAATAAACATATCAGGTATAGCCGTATCTAAAAATAGCCAAACTATTAAAATATTTTTCAACATTTTCTGTGCCATAATGGAAAAAAAATGAAAAACACACGATTCACCACTTTTTAGTCACCCCCCCCCAAAAAAAATAAATTAAATAACAGTGATCAAAAAGTCATTAAAAAACAGCCCTCATACAGCTCTGTGGATGGAAATATAAAAAATTTCTGGCTGTCAGAAAATGCCAATGCAAAGAAAATTTAGATTTTTCTTTAAAGGTTTTTACTTTATTTACAGTAGTGAAAAAAACAACAAAAAAAACCTATACGATACATACGGTATCAACGTATTCGTATTGAGCTGCAGAATAAGGATGTCATGTCATTTTTAGCGAACAGTGAACGCTGTGAGGTCAAAACCTTCAAAATCTTGCGGAATTGTGCTTTTATTTAACCCCTCAAAGAATATTTTCCAATAACAGTGCCCTTAAAAATGGTGCCCTTAAAAATACAACTTATCCCACAAAAAATAAGTCCCCACATGGCTATATGAATGTAAAATGAAAAAAGTTATGCTATTGGAATGTGGTGAGGAAAAAATGCAAATCGAAAAATGGCCCTGGGTTAAACTATGTGATAAAAACAGTTGCTGTAAAAAATTGATACTCAAAACTATGCAAAATGAGTCAACATGTTTTCATAGAATAGTCAGAATTTTTGGTAATTTTACGAGACTTCCTCTTTTCAAACTAAATTTATAAATACATGGTCAGAACACAGAAATACTTTGTAGCGTTATTGTTGTAGGTTTCATTGTGTTAATGTAATAGCATATTATTTCTATGGAACTAAGCTTTGCATTACAAAGTGATTTACAATATTTATTTTGTTCTGGGCCTAACTAGCTTAGATACAGATTGTTGCGGTGTTAGCACATACTGTATATAACTAATCTAACCCCATCTCTCATTGTAGTTGTGTAAATTGGCAGATGAAAATTCTAATGATCACAATTTCTCCTGACGCAGTTATTTAAATAGACTCTACAGTGCTGGAATCCAAAGAGAAGTGCATAATCCGACGCTGAAAAGGGTTGAACATCACCTTTAGGCCTCGTCCACATTTCCGTGTCAGTGTCAGATCCAGGGGAAAAAAAGCGTACATGTTTCATCTGTGAAGACGTACATGAGGGGTCTGTGTGTCCGTTTTTACCCTCCATGTGTCATCCATAACTCACAGACGTTGCTCAGCTGAAAATTAATTTCAAGAGCATTTCCTATCTGTCTTCCGTGAAAAACAAATAGTAACATAGTTAATAAGGCTGAAAAAATACATCTGTCCATCCAGTTCGGCCTGTTATCCTGCAAGTTGATCCAGGGGAAGGCAAAAAAACCCCTGTGAGGTAGAAGCCAATTTTCCCCACTTTAGGGGAAAAAAATTTCTTCCCGACTCCAATCAGGCAATCAGAATTATTCCCTGAATGAACAACCCATCTCTAGTAACTATAACCTGTAATATTATTACCCTCCAGAAATACATCCAGGCCCCTCTTGAACTCTTTTAGTGAACTTACCATCACCACCTCCTCAGGCAGAGAGTTCCATAGTCTCACTGCTCTTACCGTAAAGAATCCTCATCTATGTTTGTGTAGAAACCTTCTTTCCTCCAGACGCAGAGGATGTCCCCTCGTCACAGTCACAGTCCTTGGGATAAATAGACCATTGATCTCTGTACTGACCTCTGATATATTTATACATAGTTATTAGATCTCCCCTCAGTCGTCTTTTTTCTAAAGTGGATAACCATAATTTTGATAATCTTTCTGGGTACTGTAGTCCACCAATTCCAGTTATTACTTTAGTTGCCCTCCTCTGAACCCTCTCCAGCTCCAGTCTATCCAGATCCATCTGTAGCAGTGTACTGTCCTCTTCTGTGTTAATTACTTTACACAGTTTAGTGTCATCTGCAAAAATTGCTAATTTACTGTGCAAGCCTTCTACAAGATCATTAATAAATATATTGAAGAGAACAGGGCCCAATACTGACCCCTGTGGTACCCCACTAGTTACAGTGACCCAATCTGAGTATGTACCATTAATAACCACCCTCTGTTTTCTATCACTGAGCCAGTTACTTAACCACCTACAGACATTTTCTCCCAGTCTAAGCATTCTCATTTTATATACTAACCTTTTATGTGGTACTGTGTCAAATGCTTTGGAGAAGTCCAGATATACAACCTCCATTGATTCGTAGCGGTCAATCTAGAACTTACCTCCTCTCATGAAGCCACGCTATGAAGTTATTTGCTTATTTTCATTGAATGCGCCACCGATGACACCCGTATGGTGTATGAGATTTTCAGAGACCCATAGACTTACATGAGCATGGACCAAAGTAGGACATGCTACCGCTGTTTTTCTGAAGATGTACTGAACATAAAATTTCATGGAAATGTGAACAGACCATAGGTTTCTTATGGGTCATTATGCTGTTTGCTAATAATGCTGACAGCACATGTCCGTAAAATACGGAAATGTGAACGAGACCCTACTCGCAGGCTTGCAGTCATTATCTTCCATAGTGCTGCTAGTGTGATCTGAAGATAATGTTTATATACAGTAGTATAAATGCAATGACCCGATACAACAAACACAATAAATACAAATAAGAAAAAACAGAAATATTAGTCATTTACATGGGCAGATGATCTGACAGATTATCGGGAATAGAACAGATGCTCCTGATAACTGCCTGATCTTCAGTGGAGACGAGGGCTGCATTTAACTCCGCTGTATGGGGACAAGCAATCAATACATTGTTCCTGGGCAGAAGGTGAGGAAATCACCTCAGGCGGCGTGCCCCTGGGGACAAGTGGGGGGTGTGGGGTGGGGGGTGTGGCAGGGCAGTAGGACATGAGAGCTTCCATTGTGGAAGCGATCATCTCTATATTCATTTGTATCGTTGTCCTCAGGAGAGCAATACAGATGGATGTGCTGCAGGGCAGGGGAGAGGCGTCTCCCTTCCCCTGATAGGCTACAGCCACTATCAGAGGTCGGTGCGGACCGGAAGAGGCCCGCATCGCTGAAAGTGACATGGATATAACTATAAGTAGTGTAAAAGATGTAATTCTTGTTGCACAAGTAACAGTGCGTAGTTTTTGGTGGGTAGTATCATGCCAATCTTGCCATACCCGTTTCAAAGTTTCCAACTTCTTCATCAGTGGCCATATTAATTGTTCAAAGATACTCCCACTATTTATATCCACTTATAAGACTCCACCAAAACCCTCACTGGATTTCCTTGTGCTTATTCAATCCTCCTCCTGTTAATATCCAATACTTTTTGTACGTCTTACCATCCATGTTAAACATTTTCTAATCAATCCATGCCTCTCAAAAATGCTGGCATCATAATCTTGTTTAATATTCTCATAGCGCTAATGTTTATTATGTTTGCGGTTTTATTGCGTTTCCATTGCGTTTTTTATTTCCATCACTGCGTTTTTTTAGGGATACTTGCTTACTTTTTTCTACAGTCTTACTGATAGATCATTGAGCATATAAGTCCCAAGAAAATAAGAAAATATACATAAAAATATATAAAAATTATATGTGAAAAATATAAATAAAAATACAAATAATTACTAATATTGTTGCAATAACTCACTGCCCAGTTTCTTTTTTGCCGTCTTGAATTTTTCTGTGCGGGTGTGCTCCGGTCCTACTGAGCCGTGCACTGTATTCATAGTCTCCATCTCCATCACCACATGGGACTCCACAGAGGTTGTATGAGCGGGACAGGGACAGTCATCAAAACAGTACGGGGATATATTCCCGACACCAAACCAACATTGAGATAATAATCTAATATATATTCCTGGCATCAATCTGATATTGAGATAACTAATACTTACCTAATGCGGATGGTTGAATGGGAGATTTTATCGCCGATAAATAGATCCTTGTAAATGCTGAGCGGCGGTGGAAAGAAACGAATATATAAATATGGGATGCTAAATGCGCACGCTAATGTCCATACATATAACTACATTTATATATTTGCGTATTTAAGGAATTGATGTCTTCATGTATATCTTCTGCAAGGACCTATAAATGGATAAATATATGATCAAACACTAAGGCCCCTTTCACACAAGCGAGTTTTCTGCGCGGGTGCGATGCGTGACGTGAACGCATAGCACCCGCACTGAATCCTGACCCGTTCATTTCAATGAGTTTTTTTCACTCATCAGTTCTGCGTTGCGTGAAAACTGCAGCATGTTCTATATTCTGCGTTTTTCACCCAGCCCTGACCCGATAGAAGTAAATGGGGCTGCGTGAGAAACGCATTACATCCGCAAGGAAGTGTGGATGCAATGCGTTTTTCACTGATGGTTGCTAAGAGATGTTGTTTGTAAACATTCAGTTTTTTATCACGCGTGTGAAAAACGCATCAAAATGCATCGCACCCGGGCAGAAAAAACTGGACAACTGAACACAATCGCAGACAAAACTCACTGATCTTGCTTGCAAAATGGTGCGAGTTTTCCTGAGCCCACCCTGAACGCATCCTGACTAGAGATGAGCGAGCATACTCGTCCGAGCTTGGTGCTCGTTCGAGTATTAGGGTACTCGTAAGTACTCGCAGCTCGGACGAGTATCTCGCCATACTCGAGGAAATGGCAACTTCCGCATCGTGCTTTTTTGGCGCCTATAAACACAGCCAATCACAAGCCAGGAGACTCTACAGTACACCCAGCATCACGTGGGGCCCTTACATGTCGATAGCAGGAGTTGGCTGGCCTGATCAGGTGACCCTGGAATATACAAGTGACTGGCCGCGGCGCTCGGCTCAGATGCCGTCTGGATGTCGTTAGGGATAGAGCTGCTGCCTTTCAGGGACAGTGTTAGGGCCTGAATTTAGTTCTCAGTTAGGCAGGAATCACCCACAAAGAACCCAACAGCCCTTCTAAGGGCTAGAAGAATTTTTTTTTTTTGTCTCCTGGCTTGGCTGGCTGGCTGGCACTAGTAGTGCAGCTATCGCCATATCTAACCCTGTTTTTTTTTTATTGTTCTATCTCAGTGATACAAATCCATTGCACACAGCAGTGTGGAACCATTCTGTGTGTCACAGTTCAGCACACTCACTACAATCCATATATACTGTCCAGGTGACACTTTCTGTACGTCACAGAATACAACCAAGTCATTTGTTACCAATATCATCTACAGCTTGATCCAAAAAATTCTCTTTGCGACATTTGTCTGGGTCGCAGACTAAATAGTCACCGTTAACAGGGTGTCAGTCAGTCCTACCATAGTTCCTGCACGTCACGTTCCCAAAAAAACAAAATATAAAAAAAAAATTATTTTTTCAGTTGTTTTAGCTCAGTGATACAAATACATTTTACTCAGCTGCGTGTAACCTTTCTGTGTGTCACAGTTCAGCACATTCGCTCCGATCCATATATACTGTCCAGGTGACACTTTCTGTATGTCACAGAATACAACCAAGTCGTTTGCTACCAATATCATCTACCGCTTGATCCAGAAAATTCTCTGTGAGACATTTGTCTGGGTCGCAGACTAAATAGCCACCGTTAACAGGGCGTCAGTGAGTTCTACCATAGTTCCTGCACGTCACGTTCCCAAAAAACTAAATTAAAAAAAATATATAAAAAAACAAATATAAAAAAAAAAATTAGTTTTTCAGTTGTTTTAGCTCAGTGATACAAATCTATTTTACTCAGCTGTGTGTAACCTTTCTGTGTGTCACAGTTCAGCACATTCGCTCCGATCCGTATATACTGTCCAGGTGACACTTTCTGTACGTCACAGAATACAACCAAGTCATTTGCTACCAATATCATATACAGATTGATCCAGAAAACTCTCTGTGCGACATTTGTCTGGGTCGCAGACTAAATAGCCACCGGGTGTCAGTGAGTTCTACCATAGTTCCTGCACGTCACGTTCCCAAAAAAAACATAAAAAAACAAATATAAAAAAAAAATTAGTTTTTCAGTTGTTTTAGCTCAGTGATACAAATCCATTTTACTCAGCTGCGTGTAACCTTTCTGTGTGTCACAGTTCAGCATACTCGCTCCCATCCGTATATACTGTCCAGGTGACACTTTCTGTACGTCACTTAATTCTACCAGACTGAACAAGTTTGTGGGTTTCAGTACACCAGGCCCGTTTAATTTTTTTTTTATATCATACACTTACACTCACCGGCCACTTTATTAGGTACACCATGCTAGTAACGGGTTGGACCCCCTTTTGCCTTCAGAACTGCCTCAATTCTTCGTGGCATAGATTCAACAAGGTGCTGGAAGCATTCCTCAGAGATTTTGGTCCATATTGACATGATGGCATCACACAGTTGCCGCAGATTTGTCGGCTGCACATCCATGATGCGAATCTCCCGTTCCACCACATCCCAAAGATGCTCTATTGGATTGAGATCTGGTGACTGTGGAGGCCATTTGAGTACAGTGAACTCATTGTCATGTTCAAGAAACCAGTCTGAGATGATTCCAGCTTTATGACATGGCGCATTATCCTGCTGAAAGTAGCCATCAGATGTTGGGTACATTGTGGTCATAAAGGGATGGACATGGTCAGCAACAATACTCAGGTAGGCTGTGGCGTTGCAACGATGCTCAATTGGTACCAAGGGGCCCAAAGAGTGCCAAGAAAATATTCCCCACACCATGACACCACCACCACCAGCTTGAACCGTTGATACAAGGCAGGATGGATCCATGCTTTCATGTTGTTGACGCCAAATTGTGACCCTACCATCCGAATGTCGCAGCAGAAATCGAGACTCATCAGACCAGGCAACGTTTTTCCAATCTTCTACTGTCCAATTTCGATGAGCTTGTGCAAATTGTAGCCTCAGTTTCCTGTTCTTAGCTGAAAGGAGTGGCACCCGGTGTGGTCTTCTGCTGCTGTAGCCCATCTGCCTCAAAGTTCGACGTACTGTGTGTTCAGAGATGCTCTTCTGCCTACCTTGGTTGTAACGGGTGGCAATTTGAGTCACTGTTGCCTTTCTATCAGCTCGAACCAGTCTGCCCATTCTCCTCTGACCTCTGGCATCAACAAGGCATTTCCGCCCACAGAACTGCCGCTCACTGGATGTTTTTTCTTTTTCGGACCATTCTCTGTAAACCCTAGAGATGGTTGTGCGTGAAAATCCCAGTAGATCAGCAGTTTCTGAAATACTCAGACCAGCCCTTCTGGCACCAACAACCATGCCACGTTCAAAGGCCCTCAAATCACCTTTCTTCCCCATACTGATGCTCGGTTTGAACTGCAGGAGATTGTCTTGACCATGTCTACATGCCTAAATGCACTGAGTTGCCGCCATGTGATGGGCTGATTAGAAATTAAGTGTTAACGAGCAGTTGGACAGGTGTACCTAATAAAGTGGCCGGTGAGTGTATATACAAACAATGTTGAACCCCAGGGCTAAGGGTCGAGGACGAGGGCGTGGGCATTCAATTACTGCAGGGGGCAGAGGCCGTGGTCCTGGGCAGGGTGAGACAGTATCTGCTGATGAGGGAGCTGTGGAACACCGCAGAGTTACACTCCCTAGCTTCATGTCTCAACTTAAAGGGACACGTGGTAGAGGACTGTTGAAACCACAACAGTGCGAACAGCTGATCTCGTGGATTGCAGACAATGCTTCAAGTAATTTGTCCACCAGTCAGTCTTCCACGCAGTCCACCCACGTTACCCAAGGGAGCACTCCTATGGCTCCTCCACCTCAACCTCCTAACCCCCAGTCTGCCCCCTCCCAGGAAAATTTGGAATGTGATCCGGCATACTCTCAGGAACTGTTTTCTGGACCCTTCCCATAGTCACAAACCACTTCTCAGGTTGCTGCTGACCTCGTTCCCGATGCCCAAGTTTTCCAACTGTCGCAGTCTGTGGGTGATGATGATGACAATGTTGAGTTAGTGGAAGAAGTTTGTAAAGAGGTGTCAGACGATGAGGAGACACGATTGTCAGACAGTGGTGAAGTTGTTGTTAGGGGAGGAAATTCCGAGGGGGGAGCAGACTGAGGAATCGGAGGATGATGAGGTGACTGACCCAAGCTGGGTTGATAAGCCGAGTGAAGACAGTGCTTCTGAGGCGGAGGCGAGTGCTGCACCAGAACAGGTTGTAAGAGGCAGTGGTGTGGCCAGAGGGAGAAGCAGGGCCAGAGCTGGTGCATCATCAGCAACTGTTTCACGTAGTGAAGCTCCCGTGGCGAGGCCTAGATGTTCGCAAGTCTGGAGGTTCTTTAAAGAAAGTGAGGATGACCGACGGACTGTGGTGTGCAACCTGTGCCACACCAGGATCAGCAGGGGTGCCACCACTACTAGCCTAACCACCACCATCATGCGCAGGCATATGAGTGCTAAACACCCCACTCAATGGGAACCAAGGCCGTTCACCACCTCCTGCGGGTCACACCACTGCTCCTTCCCCTGTGTCACTCGCTGCCTCTGCTAGTCAACCCCCCGCGTCACTCGCTGCCTCTGCTAGTCAACCCCCTGCCCAGGACCCCAGCACGAGCGCCTCCCGCCGGAAAACCACACCTTTGTCTCCACGATCCTCCACAGCGTCCACCAACGTGTCCCAGCGCAGCGTTCAGCTGTCTTTACAGCAGACGCTGGAGCGCAAGAGGAAATACAGTTCCACCCACCCACATGCCCAAGCCCTCAACGTCCACATCTCCAAATTGCTTAGCCTGGAGATGCTGCCCTATAGGCTGGTAGAGACCGAGGCCTTTCGAAATCTCATGGCGGTGGCTGCCCCTCGGTATTCCGTCCCCAGCCGCCACTATTTTTCCCGATGTGCCGTCCCAGCCCTACACCAGCACGTGTCACAGAACATCATCCGTGCCCTGACCAACGCTGTTTCTGAGAAGGTCCACCTAACCACGGACACGTGGACAAGTGCTGCCGGGCAGGGACACTATATCTCAATGACGGCACATTGGGTTAACTTGGTGGAGGCTGGGACCGACAATGACCCTGGGGCCGCTCATGTACTGCCCACACCGAGGATTGCGGGGCCTACCTCGGTCACGGTCTCTCAGACGTACTATGCCTCCTCCTCCGACCCCTCCTCCTCCACCGAATTACGCTCTAGGCGCAGCAGCAGTGCCGTGGGTAAGCGCCAGCAGGCGGTGCTCAAACTGCTGAGCTTAGATGACAAAAGGCACACCGCCCAAGAGCTGTTACAGAGCATCACGGTGCAGACCGATGTGTGGCTGGCACCGCTGAACCTCAAGCCAGGCATAGTTGTGTGTGACAACGGGCGTAACCTGGTGGCGGCTCTGCAACTCGGCAGACTGACACATGTGCCATGCCTGGCCCACGTGTTCAATCTAATAGTTCAGCGGTTCCTCAAGACATACCCCAATCTGTCTGATTTGCTCACCAAGGTGCGCCGCATCTGTGCGCATGTCCGCAAGTCGAGCACAGATGCTGCCACTCTCAGGGCAGCGCAGCGCCGCCTACAACTGCCCGCTCACCGACTGTTGTGCGACGTGCCCACGAGATGGAATTCCACATTAAACATGTTATCCAGAGTTTACCAGCAGCGCAGAGCGATTGTAGACTGTCAGATGTCATCTTCCACCAGAACTGGTAGTCAGGTCTCTCAGATTCCTCAAGTCTACAATGAGGAGTGGACGTGGATGTCTGATATCTGCCAGGTGTTGAGCAACTTTGAGGAGTCAACACAGATGGTCAGCGGCGATGCCGCCATTATCAGCCTCACCATCCCGCTGCTTTGCCTGTTGAAAAAATCACTGCTCAGCATCAAGTCGGATGCTTTGCGCTTGTCACAAGAGACGGTGGAGGAAGATACGTCGCTTGATAGCCAGAGCACCCTCCGGTCTGTTTCTCAGCGCGTATCGGAGGAGGGGGATGAGGATGAGGAGGAAGAGGAGGAGAATGTCGGCGAGACAGTAGAGGGTACCAGTGCTCAGTCCTTAACTCTTGAGCGTGTATGGGCTGAAGAGGAGGACTTGGAGGAGGAGGAGGAGGAGGAGGAGGAGGAGGAGGAAATGGAGAGTCAGGTCAGTGAGGAGAGGGAATTCTTGCGTGTTGGGACTCTGGCGCACATGGCAGACTTCATGTTAGGCTGCCTATCCCGTGACCCTCGCGTTAGAAGAATTTTTTCAAACACTGATTACTGGGTGTTCACTCTCCTGGACCCACGGTACAAGCAGAACCTTTCCACTCTCATCCCTGCAGAGGAAAGGAGTATGAGAGCGAATAGGTATGAACAGGCCCTGGTGCACAAGCTGAAACAATTCTTCCCATCTGACGCCGCTAGCGGCAGTGGGCATGGTTCTGTGGGCCAAGTAGTGGGGGAGAGGAGGCGAGCAGGCAGCTTGTCCAGCACTGGCAGGGGAACGCTCTCCAAGGCCTTTGACAGTGTTATGTCACCCCAGCAAGACACTGTCACCTGTCCCCAGTCTAGGCAGAGTAGGGGGGAGCTGTACAGAAAGATGGTGAGGGAGTACCTAGCTGACCATACCAACATCCGTAGCGATCACTCTGCTCCATACAACTACTGGGTTTCAAAGCTGGACACGTGGCCTGAACTGGCGCTGTACGCCTTGGAGGTGCTGGCCTGCCCTGCCGCTAGCGTGCTGTCAGAGCGGGTATTCAGTGCAGCTGGTGGCGTCATCACCGATAAGCGTACACGCCTGTCAACTGACAGCGCTGACAGCGCTGACAGGCTGACGCTTATTAAAATGAACAAAGCCTGGATTTCACCGGAATTCAAATCTCCTCCGGGGGAAAGCAGCTAAAGATTAACATTACTTATGTATCCGATTCCTCTTATCTACTCCTCTTCTCTACTCCTCCTCCTCCTCCATATCGTCTTTGCCTAACGCTGACCCAAAAAACGCCATTTTTTAGAGGTCCAACTGGCACTCTTTTAGCACAATTTTTCAGGAGGGCCCCCTACAGGCCCTCTCTTCAAACAATTTTTCAGGAGGGCCCCCTACAGGCCCTCTATTCAAACAATTTTTCCAGAGGTCCACCTACAGGCCCTCTATTCAAACAATTTTTCCAGAGGTCCACCTACAGGCCCTCTCTTCAAACAATTTTTCTGGAGGGCCCCCTACAGGCCCTCTATTCAAACAATTTTTCCAGAGGTCCACCTACAGGCCCTCTATTCAAACAATTTTTCCAGAGGTCCACCTACAGGCCCTCTCTTCAAACAATTTTTCGGGAGGGCCCCCTACAGGCCCTCTATTCAAACAATTTTTCCGGAGGTCCACCTACAGGCCCTCTCTCCAATTCCAGTTCCAAGTTTTATTTGAGCATACTGCATACATTTTTATTTTTGGGATAGGTGTGAAAAATAATATTACTTGCGAATCTATATTGCCCAACATTGGATACGGTAGCAATTTCAAGACCAAACACATGCTGCTCACAGGGTTCCTGTGCCTGATCCACCCAAGTTGATTCTGTCCCATCATGAGAAAGTCCCCCCCAAGGAGTCCCCACTGTAACTTGCTTCCCATACAACTAACTCACCCCCCGACACCTGTGTCTCACCATTGTCCACCACCTCCTCAGACAACACTGGTAAATCACCACTGTCAGCACACGGAAACAGCAAAAGGTCTTGCGAATTGGGGCAGAGAATGTTCTGGGCTAGCACATCAGGGAAGGGGTGACTATGGGGTTCCAGGGAGTACATGACCACATGCAATATCCATTTAAAAGTCATGCCGCACTTGATCTAGCTCATAATTGACAATTGTACCGGTTGATTCTAAATTTTTAAGTTGGGGTCCTGCGTCGTCATTCTAACTACATCCGGCTGTTGTCACCAACCACACGCTAGCCCCAGGGGGCACTGCCCCTGGCTCTTCCAGCTCAACCTCCTTCCCCCAGCCTGCCCCCCCACCGTACAGGCCCTCTCTCCAATTCCAGTTCCAAGTTTTATTTGCGCATACTGCATACATTTTTATTTTGGGATTGGTGTGAAAAATAATATTACTTGCGAACTATAATGCCCAACATTGGATACGGTTAGCAAGTAGAAGACCCAAACACATGCTGCTCACAGGGTTCTGCAAATTCCTGGTCCCACCCGCAAATTCCTTGTCCACAATGTCAAGGAGGACGAGGTTCTGTGGATGAGCAACAAGTCCTTCTGTACTGAAATCGCCGACAAAGTCTCCATCTAAGAACACACAGACCATTGTGGAGAGAGCGGCACAGCTCGCCATCAAAGTGAGGAACCCCAACGCCAGACTGCGCAGAGAAGATAACAAATAAAATCTCTGTGGTTATTTTTGCTAAATAAAAGTTAACTAAACCCCCTAAAAAATTCATCTGTTCCTGTGCCTGATCCACCCAAGTTGAATCTGTCCCTCATGAGAAAGTCCCCCCCAAGAGTCCCACTGTATCTTGCTTCCCATACAAACTACCTCACCCCCCCGACACCTGTGTGTCGCCATTGTCCACCACCTCCTCAGACAACACTGGTAAATCACCACTGTCAGCACACGGAAACAGCAAAAGGTCTTGCGAATTGGGGCAGAGAATGTTCTGGGCTAGCCACATCAGAGAAGGGGTGACTATGGGGTTCCAGGGAGTACGTGACCACATGCAATCTCCATCTAAAAAGTCATGCCACACTTGATCAATCTCATAATTTACGACTGTACCGGTTGATGCTAAATTTTTATGTTGGGGTCCTGTGTCGTCATTCTAACTCCATCCGGCTGTTGTCACCACCACACACGCTAGCCCAGGGGGCACTCCTCTGGCTCTTCCAGCGAAACCTCCTTCCCCCCAGCCTGCCCCCCCCCACCTACAGGCCCTCTCTCCAAACAATTTACGTCTTTGTCCTATCTTTCTCTCTCTCCAAACCATTTTTCCGGATAGCTGCCATATACGGTTTTAAACTAAGCAAAACTCACAGAGACAAAAGGATAAAAAACATCCTGCATGATGTGATAAGGATTGCGGATGTCAGTGGCTACACATATCAAAGTAAATCACAGAAAAGGGGGTTTTAGTGCACAAAAATGGATGCAAACAATATATACTGTATAAACTAAGACCTCATTCGATATGATTAAATGAGTATACATACACAGTGATCAATCTCATAATTACGACTGTACTGGTGATAAATTAAGTTGGGTCCTGCGTCGTCATTCTAAATCCATCCGGTTGTTGTCACCACCACACACCCTAGCCCAGGGGGCACTCCTCTGGCTCTTCCAGCGAAACCTCCTTCCCCCCACCTACAGGCCCTCTCTCCAAACAATTTACCCGGATAGGGGACGT
>ONZH01000882.1:0-36642 GCA_900303285.1 Rhinella marina
ATTATTATTATATATATACTTTTTTACTTTATATATATGCTTTTTTTTATTTTATTTAAGTCTCCCTAGATGACTATAACAAGCAATTGCAGTACACCAGACTATCTGCAAAGTTTGGGTTTGTAATGTAATGTTGTTATATCTTCCAACTAAAAACAAGCACATTTTCTATGACATTTCCCTGGATTTTCTATTACCTGTTTCTTTTCTGGACAGCTTGAATATAGTTGTAACATTTCCCACTGCATTCTGAGCAGAACATTGAAATATTGTCTGTAGATCATTATTTGTTACTCTCTCCAGAGTCTTTGTAATGAGGCATTCATATCCTTTGAGACCGTTGCTAATACTTAAACTAGAAACAAAATAAAAAGTGATCACCAATACAGCAAAGTCAGATGGTGCCACGTTTCTGATTGGTGTCTGGTGACATTTCATATTACATTCTGGGTTTAGAGCCTACAATGAAAATACTGTAGTTGTCCCTTCTTTCAGGTTCTAATGCACTAGGCTGTTCTTTGAGGTCTGAGAAATGTGTGAGTCCAAATCTGCCAAAATGCTCTCATTTCTGTCCTCAACATAGCCATCGATAAACTACGTTTACAGTGCTACTAACTCGGGGAATAATTAATTACATCCAAATGTTATTCAAATAGTTAAACGTTTAATACATAATAAGACAGTTAAAGGGGTTGTCTCATCTTGCCTAATGGGGGCATATCGCTAGGATATGCCCCCATTGTCTTATAGGTGCGGGTCCCACCGCTGGGACCCGCACCTATATCGAGAACGGGGCCCCGAAAGCGAACGGGGGCGCACTGCGCATGCGCAGCCGCCTCCATTCATTTTCAATGTGGCCGGCGAAGATAGCCGAGCGCTGGCTCGGCTATTTCCATCGGCTCCATAGAAATGAATAGGAGCGGTGGCCGCGCAAGTGCGGTGCGCTCCCATTCATTTCCATGGGGAGCCGGCTTGGTGGTGTGGCCGGACCGGAGTCCTCCAGCCACCACCTTGCGGGGCCCCCGTTCTCGATATAGGTGCGGGTCCCAACGGTGGGACCCGCACCTATAAGACAATGGGGTCATATCCTAGCGATATGCCCCCATTAGGCAAGATGAGACAACCCCTTTAAATTATTTTCAGCAGCACATCCCTTTTTGCACATGTGCTGCTGACACATTTGATGGCTGGACACCTGGTCACTGGGTGATGATCAATGACCCACAATGCTACAAGTAACGTTCTTTATAGACAGATTTTCTCTTACCAAAGTTCAAGTCCTTCAATACGTTCCTCTTTAAATTCAGGATACAGAACTATCCATGTCATTACGGGATTCAAATATCTTTCATATCCAAAAGAAATTCGACAAGTTAATTTGATAGGTTTTCCTGAATAGAAGAAATATACTCAATGTCCAATGAATCAAAGACAAGAAAAGCAAGTCAGCACTGTCCTGTCTTAGCAAAGTGCATAAATAGCCTCAGCATTACTTTAGGAGATCTTTCATGAGTCAATGTGATGTACACTATAGCGGTGCTCAGTGTCGGACTGGGTACCTAGGGTCCACCAGTAAAATTTATTTTGGGGGCCCACCGTACGGATACATTCAAATATTATCTACTCACACAGCTGCAAGATGCTACGAGATGATTGATTATGGGGGTCCCTGCATCGACTTTGAGAAGGTAGGTTCTGGGGAAAAGAGGACACTGGCAGCTTTCCTCTATACCTACGGTAGAAGTCATCTCAGCTCTGATCGTGTCTATAATAATAAACTGGGGAGATTCTTTAATAATCTATCACATTTTTTCTATGAACATAGGCTGGTTGAGGTGCTGTACATTGAATATATGTAAGTAGCGCAGTAAGTCTACTGTATTATGTGCCACTTGTGCAGGGGGTCGGAGACTAGGGGCCCACCTTGCTCAGGGTCTCACCGGGGGATTCACCTGTACCCCTGAGGGCCAGTCCAAGCCTGCTCATCAGCACATGTAGTAAAAGATAATAGAAAGAAGGAATATCATGACCCTCAATATTAGCAGCGATCTGCTTTACAGTATAAGGAAGGCCTTGAGAATGCATGAGAGCACTTGAAACAGGAGTAGTCTGTAATCCTGATGTTTTGTAATGCTGCTTTGTATGCAGGGTCCTGTGGGTGGTCCTAATCGTGAGTGACAGCCATCTGTGTATGCATGCTCATATAGACAAGGCTGCCAATCAGTGACTGAGACCGCCCACTAAACACTAAACATAGAAAGAGCAGGGGTTTAATCAATAAGTTACAAGTTAGGGTGCACTCACATAAGCGTATCCATTTTGCCATCTCTAAGTCATGGATCTGCAAAATACGGTTGCGGTCCATGAGCATCCTGCATGTTTTGCTGGCCCCATTTAAAACATGCCTATTCTTGTCTGCAAAACCGACAAGAATAGAAGATGTCCTATATTTTGCGGAATAGACACAGATACAACCAGCACACAGATGACTTCTGTATGCTGTCCGCATTTATTGCAGCCCCATAGAAATGAATAGGCCAGCGTGTAATCTGCTTAAAATGTGGATTGGACGTGGACCGAAAATACAGTCATGTGAATGCACCTTTATACTGATAAAGAAAAAAAAACCAACAGTAATCTGCTCAGCATCTCCTGAGTTATGCCATGCTGTGGGCAAATTGGATACCATGTACAAATGGGGCAAGGTTCAAATGAATGAATAAATACAAATACAATAGTAATGGTATATTACCCCTCACCAACTCCATCTGTAACACCAGTAAAATAATTAACTATAAAAATCTTACCAAGTTCAGCTTCTATTTCTGTCCCATTGGAAGGACCCAATATTCGTGGGGGATCTTGTGTATCTTTAACTGCAAAAAAAAAAAAAAAGGATACATACAGTACTGCACGAGGACCTTGTTTATCCTATAAAAACAGTAACAGGCAATGGAACAAATTCTAATCTATTTACTTATTTTTATCACAATTTATTACAGTCCTACACCAGTTTCCTGACATAGAAAAATAGCATATTTTGGCATAAGGCCAATTTTTTGCTCCAAAATGTAGGACTTTTACACCACGTTCACCACTTTTCAAAAAATAAAACGTAAACATTTTTAAATGTGGGTGGGCCATGAGCAAGAGGAGGAGGGGTGTAACTGGCAGACCAACACATTATACCAGAAAACTATAGTAGCACATGCGTCTCTTAATAACATAAATGTCTAATATGGTTACATGGTTGCATTAAAGAGGTTGTCCAGGATCTTGATATTGATATCTTATCAGATCGGTGGTGGGTCTGACACAACCGGTACCCCTGTCAATCAGCTGTTTCCTTGCAGCTCCGGCACTGGAAGTCGGCGCCGGAACTATGCATCGACGTTCAATATGTAGTGGATGTTGCAGAGTACAGTGGAAGCAGGACTGCCATTACCAGCTCCATCCCTGACACAAAGGATAGAGCTATGTGATTTTTTGCGCCACAGCTACACGCGACAGCTGATTATGGGGTGTGCTGTGTATAGGCCATCAATATGAAAATCATGCACAACATTTTTTAAGTTCATTTCCCATGAAGATGGCCTTCTAGGGCTCTTTCCACATTTCAACATATATATGCTGCATATAGTAAAGACGGTGATATCATTATGCAGTTAAACAGAAGTGCTTTCTGTATTATAGGTTATGAAAGCCCAAAATGATGTGTCTATTTAATATATTGCACTACTCTCAAAGATTATTAGTATCTCACTGAATCCAAAAAGAAGCAACTGATAATACAATCACCTATGAAAAATCTCCATGTGCCTTAGGATTAATAACCTTTCCTCCGGGCTGGTCAACATCCCAGCTAAAGCCCTTGATGCGTCCTTACTAAGATAACTGTCAGTCTGATATAACATACTGTACTAGGTGGATCAATGTAAACTACAGTGGTCCCTCAAGTTACAATATTAATTGGTTTTAAGACAACCATTGTATGTTGAAACCATTGTAAATTGAGTAATTGATTCCAAAGCCCCAAAAATGTAATCCAAGATAAGAGAAAATGAAGATTTAAGAAAAATAAGCAGATAACTAAGACAGATAAACATGTCCTTACATATAACAGTCAGGAATAGCCGCTAACTAGCAACTAATACAGGTACTTTACCAGAGAAGTGACCTTGATTGGTTGGATCTGAGTGTGAGGCATTGTATGTTGAGTCTGGTTTCAACTTCAGATGGGTCAGGAAAGACCATTGTATATTGAAAATATTGTATCCTGAGACCATTGTATCTTGAGGGATCACTGTTACATATGTACTATGGGGGGGATGTATCATTAGTGTAAACCCTGCTTTAGGAGATTTCATTCTCTGGTGAATGAAACTGCCGAAGATGCACCAGAACTATCATTTCTTGATATTTCTTACTCATTGTACGTTAGTGGGATTTGTTATTAAGACTGGCATAAGAAATGCCAGTCTTAATACATTGCCCCTATTTATTAAAGCAGATTTTTATTGCATGTACTCCACAGTGATAAGACGTTACAGATGAAGTAGGGAACACTTGCCATCAACTGAAACCTGAACAGTTGCTCTCATTATCCATTCCTCTCCACTCATGTTTACAGCATAATCACAGGTGTAAATTGCAGAATCTTCTACATAGATCTCAGAAAACTGGACTTTATTATTAATTATCTTTAAAGTGAAACGGTATGGAGATTCCACAGGTTCTAAAAATGTAGTCTGAAATAGAAATTATTAAAAAGTCATTCTAAAATATATACAGGCAATAACAGGCAATACTACAGGAACAAGACGTTATTGACTGTCAGATTTTACATATTACATTTTTATGTAAGTGGGAGCCAGTGGCGTAGCTATAGGGGTCGCAGTTGCGACCGGGCCCTTAAGCCCAGAGGGCCCCCCTTGCCACTTGCAGGACCGCACCACCAATTAGGCGAGGTGCGGTGCAGCCCTGGTCACAGTTAGGAGGCAACGGCGACGGGGGGGCAGAGGGAGATGAGCGCTTCCATTGTGGAAGCGCTCATATCCATATTCATCTGTATCACCGTCCTCAGGACTGCTTCGGGACAGGGGAGGGAGATGCTTCTCCCTTCCCCATTCATCTGACAGGCTGCAGGCCTAGTGCCGTCATCGCGCCGCCTGAGCTGTACAGCGCGGGACACAGGCTGGAAGAGGCCTGCATCGCATCACTGATGGAGGTAAGTATAAGTGTTTATTTTTTTTGTATGATGCAAATGGACCGGAACTCTTCTTAATGGGGGCACTGAGGGCATTTCTTATTGGCACATGGAGTCACTGGGGGCCTTTCTTACTGGCACAAGGGGCACTGGGGGCATTTTTTTACTGGCACATGGGGCACTGGGGGCATTTTTTTACTGGCACATGGGGGCACTGGGGGCATTTTTTTACTGGCACATGGGGGCACTGGGGGGCATTTCTTATTGGCACATGGGGCACTGGGGGCCTTTCTTACTGGCACATGGGGGCACTGGGGGCATTTTTTTACTGGCACATGGGGGCATTTTTTTACTGGCACATTGGGCCACTGGGGGCATTTCTTATTGGCACATGGGGGCACTGGGGGCATTTTTTTGCTGGAATATGGGGACACTGGGGGCATTTCTTGGCACATGGGGCACTGGGGGCATTTCTTGGCACATGGGGGCATTTCTTGGCACATGGGGGCACTGGGGACATTTCTTACTGGCACATCGGGGCACTTGGGGCATTTCTTATTGGCACATGATTTGGGGGCATCTACGGAGGTGGGACACTTTTTACTGGCACATTATTGGGGGGAAATTTTGGGGGCACTTCTGGCACATTATTGGGGGCACTTCTTACTGGCACATTATTGGGGAACTATGGGGGCTCTTCTTACTGGCACATTATTGGGGGGCACTATGGGGGCATCTACTGAGGCCACAAAGAAGGGGTATTTTATATGGGGGTCTCTGTATAGGGGCATTTTAAACTGGGACACATTATGGCGGGGTACTATGGGGCATCTACAGGGGGGCACTATTTAGGGGTATTTTATACTGGCACATTATGGATGCACTATGGGGACATTAGCTCAACTGGGGACATTAAAAGGTTTTTTTGCACTGGCACACATGAAGGGGCATTTTTTGTACTGTCACATTATAAGGAGAATTATTATTACTGGGGTTCTCTGGGGAACATGATTACTAGTATGGGCACTATGAAGCATTATTACTTCTGGGGCACAGTGGGGACATTAGTACTGTTGGGGGCACTATTACTGCACTTTGTATAAGTGCACTTATAAGTGCACTCTGGCAGAGAATTATTAGTTGGGACTTTAGGGAGCACTATTACTGTGGGGGTACCCTGGCACAGTATCAGCATAGCACAGTTATTTCTGGGGGACGTTATGTTTACACTATTACTGTCAGGGGCACTATTTGCTGGGCGCAGTTATTTTAGGACACTGTGTGCCAATAATTATTGAAGGGCACTATCTGTGTGTAATGGTACTAGTGGCACAGTACTGGGGGTGGTAGGATGATATGTCTAGAAGACGGGAGCATGATGGAAAAGTAATAAACTAAGATTTTTTTTCTGTCAAATTCTGTCAAACTGCCGAGATGAGAAATGGCTGAAAAATGGCATCTGGTCTGAAAGGAGAAGATGAGGAAAGAGAAGATCTACATCAGAGGAGACGTCACTGGATGTAAGAGGTATGGGGCGCTGTATTAGGCTTCATTCACACGAATGTTGTGTTTTGCGGTCTGCAAATTGCGGATCCGCAAAAAAACCAGATGATGTTCCGTATGGCATCCGTTTTTTTTTGCGAATCTCCGCTGTAACAATGCCTATCCTTGTCTCCAAAACGGACAAAAATAGGACATGTTCTATTTTTTTGCGGGGCTACGGAAACAGACATACAGATGCGGATAACACACGGTGTGCTGTCCGTATTTTTTTGCTGACCCATTGAAGTGAATGGGTCCGCATCTGAGCCGCAAAATATGAGGATTGGAGGCCGCAAAAGCAACTGTCGTGTGAATGTAGCCTTACCCTGTATGTTCTGTAGTGATATACGTAATGTTAGGAGGGAAAAGGTTAGGGTGAGAATTTGGCATGGGGGGTGTTTCAATTTTTGACTTGGCCAGCAGAAAAGCTAGGTGCACCAGCGCTGAGGGAAGGGGGGCCCAAGCTGAACTCTTGCACCAGGGCCCATGAGCCTTTAGCTACGCCCCTGGTGGGAGCCTTTGTTCTTTACAGATAATATGGTTCTTGAAACATGAAAAGTGCAAGCATAATACTAGTACTTAGAGTTGTGCGAATCCAAGTTCACAAAATGGACTTGGATCCGAAAAAATCGAGAAAAATTTGGCTGTGAAGCTGAATTTCCTTGTGCTTCGTGGTAAACAAATCAATTTTTCCCTGAAATGGCGGTAAAATAATAAAAAAAATCATATTTGCCTCATTCATTTGAGCGCGAAGAGGCTGCCACGGCCCTCTTGCGCGAAGATCCCACGCAAAATCATGTGCACTGTCACGTATGACGTCACCATGCCAGCCAACACTCGTCTCGCTGGATCTTCAAGCGAGATGGCCGCAGCGTACTCTTTGTAATCAAATAAATAAAGTAAGGACAATTTAATTTTGTTTTTTTAAATAGCAACCACTAAAATGCTTTAATATAGATCTCACATGTTGCGATCAGTGATGAACGCAGCATTGGAGGGGTTCAATGATGGGAGGCGGCGCAATCATTCCCTGTCATTGCACCCTCTATTTACAAAGAAATGCGCTTTGTGACAAAGTAATTTGTCACAAAGCAAATTTTTTTGTAAAATTTGTCGAGGCAGGGGAATTGAATTTTTGAGAACTTCGGCAATGTCTACTAGTAGTGAAACAATTCCACAGTAAAATATCATTATGACAGCTGCTTTTTTGTCAATGAACATGGATGCCATTATGGGGGCATCAGTAGTTACTAGTGATGAACTCGCTTGATACTTGACCAGGATCAATGGTGGTCTCAGTGCTGAGCTATATGTCAGTATCCTACAAGACGAGTTACTTCGTACAGACGAGTACTATGGATACTATGTTCCAGCAGGACAACGACCCGAAGCATATGTCGAGATTGGCGAAGAAATGGTTCAATGACAATGAAGCAGAGGTACTGGATTGCCCCCCCCTCCCCCCAGTCCGCAGACCTCAACCCAATCGAACACTTGTGGGTAGAGTTTAAGAAAAAGCTGTATTTGTACCCAAGTGAGTTGACCAGTATGCACCAACATTGGGAACATGTAGAAGAGACCTGGGAACAGATTTTGGTAGAGTTAAGCTTGAATCTGATCGAGAGCATGCCCAGAACGGTTCCGGCAGTGTTGAAAGCCAAAGGTGGATTTACAAAATACTGACAAAATGAAAATATAGAATTTTAGGAGCAAAACAGTAACAATGCAGTTACATGACAAGAATCTGCATAACTAATCATATGCTAAATAGTTGCAAGTCCAATTTATTTTATGAGATAGCCAAGATGATTGTCTATTAAAATGATGGTAGTCTCATGTTGGAAGCTGTAGTGGATGGTGAGACATGGAGCCTGAAAGTCAAAAGTTCATAACAGTTACCCTTTTGCTCATCAGTGTATGCATACTATTTATGTGTGTGCGTATATATATATATATATATATATATGATAAGCAAATGCAGCTCACCTTATACCATGTCACGTTTGTTATATTGTTTCCTTGGTGACAGTTTAGTGATGGGCATGACACAGATACTGGGTCTGTGTTTCTAAAAAATAGACTTTTAGGGCCATATTTTGGACAGCTTTCCCTTTTCTTTGACGTGTACTATCATTTTCATGCAGTGATTTTCCATTCTGTATTAACAATAAAAAAGAAAAAAAATTACTAACTGAAACCCCTTTCACACATGCAAGGTCACTCAGAAATGGACTGGAGCAGGGGCATACTGGCCATAGACTCTGCAGGGCAATTTCCTAGTCTGCCGATGCCCCACACGGCAGCCCAAGCCCTCCTCATGGCCGCCGGTCGGGTACATAGCGATCTGCTGCTCTCAGCAGTAATTAATGCTGGGAGCATCTGGTACTTATGCACCAGGCTGGCAAAAGAAAGTACCTTCCTGCATTCAACTGTATTGTCATCCTCAGGACAGTGGTAGAGTTGAATGCTCTTATGGGGACGGCAATATTTAATGCTGCATTCTGTATTTATTTTTGCTGGGGCAGTATTTGTGCGGCACTACAATATTGATAGTCCTGCCTACATATGTTGACCCTGCCTATTTATATTGGCCATGCCTTCTGTCAAATTGGACTCACCAACAACATGGGGTCACCTTAGTTTGTTTTTTTTCCCTGTGGCCACTTTAAAGCCATTTTTCCATCTGAGACAATGGGGGCATATCGCTAGGATAGGTGTGGGACCAACACCGAGAACAGTGCAGGGAAGGTGATGGCTGGAGGACCCAGGTTTCCCCGGGTCTGGCCACCACCATGCGCTCTCCTCATAGTACTGAATGGGAGAGCGTACCGCGCCTGTGCAGCCACCGCTCCCATTCATTTCTATAGGGCTGACAGAAATAGCTGAGCCAGTACTCAGCTATTTTTGGTAGCTCCATAGAAATTAATGGAGGGCGCAGTGTACCCTCCACCACTTTCATGGATCCATTTAGGAAATCCCACCACTGGGCTCTGCACCTATCAGACAATGGGGGCCATTTCCTAGTCTGAAATAGGAAAACATTTTTGGAGTGCTGTTACTTATCCAAGCCATTCAGAGACTCTTTTCTCATGACACTTTGTACTTCATGATAGTGATAAATTTGAGTCAATATAAATCACCTTTATTTATAAAAATAAAATCCAAAATTTACAAAAAAATTGTAAAAATTCATCATTTTTAAAATTTGAATTTCTCTGCTTTTAAGGCAGATAGTGATACCTCACAAACTAGTTATTACTTTACATTCCCCATATGTCCACTTTATGCTGGCATCATTTTGAAACTATAATTTTATTTTTTAGGATGTTAGAAGGCTTAGAATTTTAGAAGCAATTCTTAAAATTTTTAAGAACGTTTTCAAAACCCACTTTTTTAAAGGACCACTTCAGTTCTGAAGTTACTTTGTGAGGCTTAGGCTACATTCACATTAGAAACTACAATATACTGTATAGTGTATTACAGTGCACTGTCACTTACACTAAGCCTGATCAGGCGCCTTCCCTCTGGCAGGACCTGTCAGGCTTAAATACCATGGCAAGCTGGGATGCCCTGTGTAAGGCCCCTTTCACACGAGCGAGTTTTCCGCGCGGGTGCAATGCGTGAAGTGAACGCATAGCACCCGCACTGAATCCTGACCCATTCATTTCAGTTCGCCGTTGCGTGAAAATCGCAGCATGTTCTATATACTGTGTTTTTCAGTGACCATTCATACATTATACAAGGTTCTGATCCCCACAGTCACGAACTGTGGGGATCAGAACCTGGAAACCGGTGTTACAAATAGTGGTCCACAAAACGAAGGCATCGGCTGTGTAAACTCACGGAAGAACTTCTGTGTCCGTGCCTCCATACCACAAAAGATAATATGTCCTATCTTTTGCCATATTTTGTGGATTGTGGACCCATTCAAGTCAGTCCACACCACAATATGGGATTCACGCGACTGGTGCCCGCCAAAACAGCGGTCCACAGCTTGCGTACGGTGACCATACGGTCATGTGAATGAGCCACACAGATGCCTTCAGCTGCCAAGTGCACATGTAACAGGTCAACCAGTGTCATAGGTACAAATCTGCTGACAGATGCCTATAAGTTCTCAGTCTGCCACTGGATATTGGGTTACCACTTCACCAGAAGTAAATCATACCAAAAGTAACGCCACTGATTGATTTAACTATTGAACCACAGTTGAATGCACTCAGTTGAATATATGGGTCGCCGTACAGTATTAAAATGAAGTTAAACAACAGTTAAAGTTAAACACTCTTTGTTCAACACTAATCACGCTGTATATTACAGGATAATATATTAGATTTGGGTTCTCTAGCATCTTTGTCGTTAATGTCACATTTTTCCATGAATAAATTTGACCCCTACTAGCTTGTCCCTAGCACTAATTAAAGAGGGACGTGAAGGACCTAAGACAGGGATCAGCAACCTCCGGCACTCCAGTTGTTCAGAGACTTGACTTCTGTCGGAGTTAGGCCTCTTTCACATTAGCGGCAGCACAGATCCGGCAGGTGAAGGGTGCGCTCTGGCCCCACACGTCACACAGACATATACACATACAAATACACATACATACTTACATGCTCCCGGCTCGTCTCCACAGCACAGTACAATAATCCAATAATCCCACAGACAAGTACCTCTTGGAATTAAAAACAGTATTAAATCAAGCATTGGTAGACAAGATCATCTCAAAAGATGAATTTAAATTTCTGTATAATTCACATCCTACTATAGCTACCATATATGCAATACCGAAAGTACACAAAGATATCCCATACCTGGTAGACCAATCATTTCTGGTAACAACAGTCTGACTGAAAATGTCAGTCAGTACGTTGATGAATTTATTTCATCTTTGTTCCCAGTCTACCTTCATATATCAAAGATACGAAGGATGCGGTCACCAGGTTACAGGAGATCCAAGTCACTGATGGTACCAAACTGGCTAGTTTGGACATTGAAGCATTGTATACGAGCATAGGTCATGAATTCGGTATCCAAGCTACTTCATCTTATTTATTCACGAAAGGGACACAATTTAACATGCACAATAATTTTGTACTTACATTATTACGTTTTTACTCATTCACAATTATTTTTTATTTAATGGCCAATATTATTTACAGACACATGGCACGGCCATGGGAAGTAAATGTGCACCGAATTATGCTAATTTGTTTTAGGGTGGTGGGAGCACAATATAGTTTTCACAGAACAGTCACAAGTATTCACTGGATCACATTTTATTTTGGGGTAGGTACATTGACGATGTACTGATTCTTTGGGATGGTACGGTGGAACACTTTAATTGTTTTGTAGCATCATTGAATAATAATACAGTAGGATTAAGATTTACATCGGAAATTAATTCAAATATCTTGACCTTCCTTGACTTGCAGATCTCTATTGGACCTGGTGTCCACATCACTACTGAAATATATCGCAAACCTACTTCCACTAACAATTTATTGCATTGGCAAAGTTATCACCCTACATCCCTTAAAAAGGGGATTCCTATAGGCCAGTACATCAGAGCAAAAAGAAACTGCTCAGATGAGCCCAAATTCATGAAAGAAAGTGATACTCTGTATCAAAGGTTTAGGATAAGGGGATACCCCAAAAAGTGCTTCATCGAGCGTTCTCCAGAGCAAAACAAATGGATAGAACTGATTTACTAAAGGAGAAACCAAAGACAATAGGTAATAACACCATTAGATGTATTGGCACGTTCGATACACAAAATCAGCAGGTATATCAAATTCTTAAAAAACACTGGCATGTTCTGAGGGCTGATAATGATCTGAGAGAAGTACTGTTAGAACGTCCTAGCGTTACGTACCATAGAGGGAAAAATCTCAAAGATTTCTTGGTACACAGTTATTTGAACCCTGTTCCATCTAGGACCACCTGGCTAAGGTCGAAAGTGACAGGTACATATTCCTGTGGACGCTGTTCATTTTGTCCATATCTCAGTAAAACAAAAAAATTTTGCAACCCTTTAGACAACAAAGAATATTGGATTAGGGATTTCATCAACTGTCAAACGACTGGCCATTGTGTATGCGGCACAGTGTCCATGTCAAAAAATATACGTGGGTAAAACGATCCAGGAGTTTAGGCGTAGAATTTGTCAACATATAAGCAGTATCAACACAAAAGCGGATACTCCTATATCCAGACACGTGAGACAGTTTCATAATGGAGACCCCAAAAGTCTTATTTTCTGGGGTATATGCAAAAAAAAGTTAGGCGCCAGAAGAGGCGATTTAAATGAAATCCTCTTGCAAGAGGAGACTAGATGGATATATCGACTTGACAGTTTAAACCCTAAAGGCCTAAATGAAGGTTTCACGTTCGCTTCTTTTCTTTAAAAATAAAAGTGAGCCACTTCAGTTGTAATAAGATGCAAATATACGTTTTTGAATTAGATTTTTATGTAGGGTCAAAAATCTCACTTGCAGTGAGTCTGAGCATACAATAATACTCATTTGAATAATTTGGGTGAGTGAATATGATAAACATTAAATTGATATCAATACTAGACCTGTTCCCTATTAGAATGTATAGGGTTATTAATTACAGACAAGACAAGCAATCATTCCTTTAAAAAGAGAAGGAAGAGGGAAGGGAAGGAGAGAAGAAGAAAGAGAGAAAAAGGAAGCAGTTTTTTTTTTTTTTATATGTAACATTCCCTCACATATGCATATATATTATTGCATTTTTACCAGTACTATCATATAACATAGGGTATATTGGCAGTGGATGTTTGTTAAAAATAAATAAAAATGAGAAATCATACAAATCATTCTAAAATGGGATATATGTCGTCTATCATAATTAACCCTGTAGGATAAAAATTATACCCTGATGCTTCTGGTAGCAACAAATAATAATTTGTAATGTTATATGGATAAGTTGGTGCTCAGCCACAATATGTCATATGAGTAGGAATGCAACTTAAGCCCCCACGCATGCGCAGACGCCTGGGATCTGGCCTAGTGTTGAGATATAGTCTAAGAACTTATGCGCATGCGTGAGATTCGCTCCCCGTTTGCGGGACTAAGTCCATGCGTACTCGGTGGTTGCGCAAGATGATTAAAGTGTCCCTCCGTTACAGACTGATAATAAACAAGCGGTGGGGTGTCATGAAAAGTGTTAACCAACACAATACTTACCTCCTACAGGTGCAACACCTCCCTCTGAACAGCCGATTAGTTGGCTGTGCTGTCAGTCAAAGGTCCTAGTAGTTTAAATAGATGTGGTATGTTGTCTTATTTCAACTCTGCCCAAACCCCTGATGAAGCCATTTCTTTGGTGAAACATGTTGGGGGGCAGTTCTTAGTTTTTAGATTCTGCCTGTTTCCTGAGCATGGGTGCAAATACAAAGCAACACTAAGCAAATAGAAGCAGGTTTTAGTATCTGTATCAGCATTAGATTAGCCCAGTAGGTTAGTGAGAGTAACTAGTCACTGGAGTTTTAATCTATTTAGGCTGGTGTGGGATTTGTGCACACCCACACCACCATAGATTTTTCACTCTGCTATCATTACGCTCGCACCAAGACATAGGTTGTAGCAGGCAGCGTTTTTAAACCATTAAGTGCTCACTTTCTTAATAGTGTTATTAAAAGTTACGTTTTATTATCAACCAAAAAAGTCTGGGTAAAAATTTGGTTATGAGCCCCTTTTGGGTGATAGTGATATTTATTGTCACAGCACAGTACAGGAGCAGGACGGCGCGCACATAGGACGATTCCCCACAGCGCCCTCTGCTGGGCGTTGGGTGAAATCGTCCTATGTGTGCGCCGTCCTGCTCCTCCTGCACTATGGTGACCTGCCAGGAGCATGTAAGTATGTATGTGTATTTGTATATGTGTATGTATGTATATGTCTGTATGTGTGCAGGTGAAAGTCAATGGAGGACGAATCCATTCACCATTGTATCACACCAAACGGATCCGTCCCCATTGACTTTCATTGGGGGGTCATTCCGGATCCATCCTGGTGCGGATGCCTGGACTGGAGAGCAAACCGCAGCATGGTCTGAAAACGGAACAGAATGCTTTTAGGAACATTCCGTTGTCTTCAGTTCAGTTTTGCCCCCATTGACAATGAATGGGGACAAAACTGAAGCGTTTTATTCCGGTATTGAGCCCCTATGACGGAACTCAATACCGGAATTATAAAACGCTAGTGTGAAAGTAGCCTTAAAAGAACAGCCAAGCATGTTTGCATGCTGGGAGTTGTAGTTTCAAAGCAGCTGGAGTGCTGAAGGTTGCTCATCAATCCCTGACCTAAGAGATTGTTACAGTCATTGTCATCCAAGTCAGGAATGTCCCCCCGCCACTTTATCAGTACTTTATCTCACAACGAGCTCCGAGTCATGTACCTATAAAAAGCAGAGAGTGGCTTTATGAGTCTCCTATTTTGCACCATTAAAAAAAGAGCTCCAAATTGTTCTTTAAACGTGTGCCTCTGCTGGTAATAATCAAAAAGTGCACTGTCTGGGAAACTAAACGTGGATTGCAAGTATTGAAAAGAGCAGAGAGAGCCCCTATCCATAATATGTGTCTATGCAGTAATTCCACGCCGCTTCCAGATTTGAGAATTGGGGAGTTGTACAAAATGGGGCAGTCAGGGGTGCGTGAAGACCATTTTGTCTCCTCATCAAGAACCAGTTTAAGAAAAGTAGTCCACACTTGAAGGGTAACCGTCATGGGCCCAGGGATACAGAGACAATCTATGGTAGTACCCCGCAACAGAAGTGTCCGTAAATATCCAAGTATTCTACGTTCTAGACGCACTGCAGGGTTATAGCCAGAAGCAGTCAACCACCAGCGGGCATGTACCAACTGGCTAGTTATATAGTAACAGAAGTGATGGAGAGCTAGCCCTCCACAGTCACCTGGTAGACAGAGAGGGGGAGACTTTATTCTGGGGGCAGAGCTCGCCCACAGGACCTCTAATAAATGTTTGCGCAGACCATTAAAATTGTCTCAGTAGGAGAATTATGAAAGAGATATAAAAATTTAGGTTATAGTTTCCTTTTAAACAGATTTATTCTGTCCTCCATATTAGGACCTCATTCACACGACCATGTTTTTGGTCCACATCTGATCTGCATTTCCGATCCACGTCCGTTACACAGTCCCACAAAAATGATAGCGTATGCCTATTCTTGTCAGTTTTGCAGACAACAATAAGCATTGTTGCAAAGTGTTCTGTAAATAAAAAAAACAGATGCAGCACGGACCTCATTCGTATTTTTTGAAGATCCGTGTTTTGCTGACCGCAAAAAAAAAAATATGGACGTGTGAGTGCATCCTGAGAGGAAGATATTTCCACTTCATGGCTGATTCCCTCACTAACTGGGGAAGACAGTATCTGTGTAATAAGTAGCTAATTGTCACTGACCCGTATCCCAAGATAAACCGTCTGGTCAACCCGTACCAGCGGAGTAGGAAGTACTATATCTGCAGTCGCCATATCTACAGCCAAATGTTTGGTTTGGTCCCACTTGTCCCTAATACCTGAGCAGGACCTGAATAAATTAAAGATATTAAACACCTCAGTTAGACCCCAGATGACCGTAGGGTTGCTGTGCTCGTTGTGAACCACAAACAGTGGGTCCACAATACACAGACACCGGCCATGTGAACTCTGCCGGGTTGTGGTCCGCATCTGTATGTCCGTTCCACAGTCCTTCAAAAAAGAGATCATGTCCTATACTTGTCTGGTCTTGCCTGAGACCACATAATGCGGGAGGCACACTGCCAGTACCTAGTGCTATGGCTATGGCAATAGGGCCGGGGATAGAGGACAGCCATGTCTTGTACCCCTATTCCTAACACTAGCCTATGCCACAGTGTATAGGAGTTGAACATACTTAAAGGGGTTGTCCGGGTTCAGAGCTGAACCTGGACATATCCCCTTCTTCCCCCTCTCAGCCCCTCTGACACAAGCAAAGGCTTTTTATGGAGATCCGGTGAAGTACCGGGCTCTCTATGAGTTAGCTGAGCTGAGGTTTCCACCTAGCAGTCAGCTTGGGGGCGTCACTGGAACTAATGGGCAGGCCTTAGCACTGCCCTAGCCTGTAAATGGCTAGGGCAGCACTAAACCCCGCCCATAAGTGCCAGTGACATCACTGGGCTCACTGCTAGGTGGAGGCCTCAGCCTAGCAGTGTGCAAATTTTATCGTGCAGGGCAAGGGAGAGCACTGCATCATAAAATGCTCCGATGCTCATGACAGAGGGGCTGGGTGGGAGAAGAAGGGGATCCCTTTAAGAAATGTCTGGCCAAAGCCAAAATGACTCATCACTGCCCATAGATATCGCCACTCCACCGAATCCAAAGATCCATAAAAAATAAAGTGTGCATGCCACAGGCAGAGACATAGAGCCTGCAAATGTTAATATCTGCTACTATTTCCAAGCATAAAGCCTGACTGATAAGCATGTATAATTACAGGAAGGACCAGGACATAGGATGTCACATTATTATCAGCTTTATTTATTTATCTATTTATCATTATTTTAAGTACTTATATAGCGCTGACATACTAACGTGCATATATTTTTCCTAGAAACCAAGAGGAGCATTCCCTAGCTTACAATAGTCAGCACATATACTAAGTACAGGATACAATGTTATTTATTATTATCTATTTTATGCACTTATATAGCGCTATTATATTCCGCAGGGCTTTACAGACATTAGCATCGAGCACAAGCTGAGTTCCCCATCACTATGTCCTTGGAGTGTGGGAGGAAACCGGAGAAGCCGGAGGAAACCACACAAACACTAGGCACTTTGTCAGTATTAGCACTTTATTGACTCATTCTTTAGCCTCAAATATTGATTTTTGCCTTATCAGGGGCTTGGGCTGTGGTTTATCAATTGACGCTGCTCATTAATTCTCTGTATTTTAAATTCCATCTGTCAGCAGACTTGTACCTATGAAAATGGCTGACCTGTTACCTGTGTGCTTGGCAGCTGAAGGCATCTGCACAGCTCCCAACTGTCCCGGATCCAGCGGGACAGTCCCGGCTTTCAGGCTGTGTCCCGCTGTCCTGGGCAGTCTGCTGAAGGTTGGCACTATGGGGGGAATTTATCATTAGGAGAAAATTTTAAGTCAGTTTTGCTTCAGTATGTGTTGGAGAACTTTGTGCCAAATTTATCAAATGTCACAGGTTGTTTGATAAATGTGTCTTGTTCTTAGACCTAACATTTCTGTCTAGAGAATCTCCTCCACTTTTCCTACTCCACCCTCCTCCTGGAGTGAGATTGCGACTATATTGAGACTTTTTTAAAAAGTTGCAATGATAAATCTGGAGTGAAACTTATTAACATAGCTAACCACACCCACTTTTCCACCCATATTACAAAACTGGAGTGACTGGTGTACACATGCAAAAAGTCAAAAAATTTTGTGCAAGCGAGTGTAAAAAGTCGCAAATTTTTGCGCAATCGCTTACATTTTGCGTAAGCGAGTGCAAAAAATCGCAAAAGCCCTATTATGTGACTTTTTGATGCCAGAATTCTGGAGTGAAGGTATGATAAATCAGGGCCTATGTGCGTCTGGAGTGGACAGGACCACGCTGTGCTCAGGCTCAGTGACCTGTGTGCGGTGCAGGGGCAAAGAGATGACAGAGCAGCAATCACTGAACATACAGTGGTCGGGGGAAGAGGTCAGGAGTATACCTCTCAACCGTCCCGGATCCAGCAGGACAGTCCCGGATTTCAGTGGCAGTGCTGTGGTCGCGGTATGGGGGAGGTATGTCCCACTTTCTGGCAGCTGTCCCTGCATCCATAGGAAGGAGAGACAGCTGCCTGTAATGATGAAGCAGTCAGCTCTCTGCTCCATCATTTCTCCCCCTGTCTGCGCTCCACACAGCAGGTCTGTGCAGGGAGCGGGGCCAGCCAGGAGCTCTGCGTGTAGACTGCTGCTGCTGGGGAATGAGGTAAGTATGTGGAGTTTATTATTTTTTTTACTACCTGTGAAGGGGCCACAGCTGGGCATATTACAGTGAGGGGCACAGCTGGGCATATTACTATCAGGGGGCATAGCTGGGCATATAACTATCAGGGGGCATAGCTGGGCATATTACAGTGAGGGGCACAGCTGGGCATATTACTATCAGGGGGCATAGCTGGGCATATTACTATCAGGGGGCATAGCTGGGCATATAACTATCAGGGGGCATAGCTGGGCATATTACTGTCAGGGGACACAGCTGGGCATATAACTATCAGGGGGCATAGCTGAGCATATAACTATCAGGGGGCATAGCTGGGCATATAACTATCAGGGGGCATAGCTGGGCATATAACTATCAGGGGGCATAGCTGGGCATATTACTGTCAGGGGACACAGCTGGGCATATAACTATCGGGGCATAGCTGGGCATGTTACTGTCAGGGGGCACAGCTGGGCATATTACTATCGGGACACATAAGCCTAATTTATGAAGAGGCACACACCTTGTCATAAATTAGCCCTATACTACGGCATCACAGGGGGGACAACTAAGACCGGCATAAAATGTCAACTTAGTAATGTCCCCCAACGTTCCCAAGAAAGGAAGAGGAAGAACCAGTAATAAACCACTTACATCTTTTCCTCAGGGTGCCCTGGTGGTCTAGGGATCTGACCTGCTCCTGCTCGAGTGTAGGAGCAATAAACCCGCACTGTACATGTACGCAGCTTCAGATTAACCCCTTCCCGACCGGCGCCGTACATGTACGGCACGCGGGCGGTGCGGGGACATGACGCCCGCTCGCGGGTGCGGCGGGGGTCATGGCCGGCAAGTCTCTGCTGTTTCTAACAGCAGAGACTTGCCGCTTCTCACCTTCATCGGCGGCGACTTCCAGGGCCTTACTGATGCCGTGATCACGGCATCAGGATGCGTCTGAACCCGGAAGCCCACGCTTCCGGGTGGTGTACAGACGCCCCGATTGGCCAATCAGGGTGTCTGTACACCATATGAAAACTGTAATCCTCGCTGGTGAGGATTACAGTTTTCAAACTGCAAGCCAGGATAAGAAATGAGCAATTCATGGATTTAACTGCATCTAGTAAATCCATGATTGCTCATAAAGAAAAAAAACAAAACACAATAGATCAGATGATATTTGAGCTTTAAAATAATCACAGAAAAATTAAAAAAAATGTTAAAAAATATATAAAAAATAAAAAAGATATAAAAGTTCAAATCACCCCCCTTTCCGTATAAGTAAAAAATAAATACCTAAATAACAATAAATATAGACATCATGGGTATCACCGTGACCGAAAACGCCCGAAAAAATATAAAAAAAAAATTTCAATACGGAGAATTGTGTGGCGGAAAAAAGCGTCCAAATGGCGATTCACAGTTTTTTGTCCCTTTTTTTTCAATAAAAACTTCAGACCGCCCCGCAAAAAATGAGCCCCCATACAGCTCTGTACACATAAATACCAAAAAGTTATAGGGGTCAAGATATGACAAGGAAAAAAAAAAAAAAAAGGGCAACTTTCTAATTATTTTATCACCATCTAAACGCAGGAAAAACTATACATATTAGGTATTGCCAGATTCGTACTGACCAGTAGAATGAAAGTAACCGGTCAGTTTTAATGCACATCGAACGCTGTAAATAAGAAACCCGTAGAACTGTAGCGGAATAGCGGTTTTCTTGCAATTTCACCCCATTTGGAATTTCTTTCCCGCTTCCCACTACACCATATGTAATATTAAATGGTGGCGTTGGAAAGTACAACTTGTCCCGCAAAAAACAAGCCCTCATACAGCTATGTGAACAGAAAAATAAAACAGTTATGGCTGTTTGAAGGCAGGGAGCGCAAAACGAAAATGCAGAACCGAAAAAACCTCCGGTCGTGAAAGGGTTAAAGAGGTTGTCTGCTTTTGTTATACTGACGACCTATCCTCAGGACAGGTCATCAATATCAAAACGGTGGGCTGCCAGCAATCGGACCCCCTGATGATCTGATATTGATAACTTATCCTCAGGACAGTTCATCAATATTAAATCGGCGGGCTGCCAGTAGTCAGACTCCCTTTGATCGGATATTGATGACTTATCCTGAGGATAAGTCATCAATAGAACAAAAAGCGGACAACCCCTTAAAAATCCAGCACTAGGTGCTGCTGCCTGGTCATAAACAGGTTAACAATCTGTCCTGGTCATGTGAGGAGCACACCGGAGCTGCTGGATATCTTGTAGTGTCAAGCACCTGTGTGATGGGGCACAGAAAAACAAAAATCTATCAAGGAAAACCACTTGTCTTGTATATAGCCTGGGACTGGCAGCGGCTTTCTTCCAGCCGATTCTCTGCATATTTGTCGGGCTGTGGCTGGATCTCCGCCAGTTCACAGGCTGTACTGGATACTAAGCGCTAGTGTGAAACTAGCCTAAGCGAATATGAACCTGTCTAAGGGCTCATTCACTGTTTAAAGTGGGGAAAACTGGCTTCTACCTCACAGGGCTTTTTTGCCTTCCTCTGGATCAACTTCCAGGATAACAGGCCGAACTGGATGGACAGATGTCTTATTTTTCAGCCTTACGAACTATGGGGGTCATTTACTAAGACCAGTGATTTATACACCAGTCTTAGTCCATGTCCGCTGCCGCTTGATGCTCCTAAGTTATTCAGAGGAGTGGCCTCTACATAATTTAAGCGCTTTACTGGTGGCCATGCAACTTACTTAAGGCCTGTTTCACACAAGTGAGTTTTCCACGCGGGTCCAATGCATGACGTGAACCCATTCATTTCATGAGCAATTTTTTTTTATGCATCAGTTCTGCATTGTGTGAGAATCGCAGCATGTTCTATATTCTACTTTTTTCACGCAGCCCGGGCCCAAAAAAAAATGAATGGGACTTCAGTGAAAAACGCATGTCCGGATACAATGTGTTTTTACTGATGGTTGCTAGGAGATGTTGTTTGTAAATTTGAAGGTTTTTTTTATGCTTGTGAAAAACGCATCAAAACACATGGCACTTGCGCGGAAAAAACTGAAACACTAAACGCAATCGCAGACAAAACTGACTGAACTTGCTTGTGAAATGGTGTCAATTTCACTGAAAGCACCCTGAACGTATCCAGAGCCAATCCGTATTGTTCGTGTGAAAGAGGCCTAAATCTTAAAGATTTGGGGGAGATTTATCAAACTGAGGTAAAGAACTGGCTTAGTTGCCCATAGCAACCAATCAGATTCCACCTTTCATTTTCCAAAGGAGTTGTGAAAAATGAAAGAAGGAATCTGATTGGTTCCTATGGGCAACTAAGCCAGTTCTAATTTACACAAGTTTGATAAATCTCCCCTATATACATACATATCATCAGACCCCCATTCCTCATCAGACCTCAGATCAGACCCCCAATCTCCATCAGACCTCATATCAGACCCCCCCAATCTCCATCAGACCTCAGAACAGACCCCCCCAATCTCCATCAGACCTCAGATCAGAGACCCCCAAGCCCCATCATTTTGTGATCAATTTTTCCTGTACATTTATTGACTTCAATAGTTTTTTACACAACAGTGCAAATATTATCTAAATATGGAAATTTCTAAAATCTAAATTGCCTCAAATAATGAAATAATATACAAGAAGGGCTGTAATATACAGATAGGAACCAGACAAACCCTTCTGGATCAATATTGTAAATGCAATTATGCAAATCTATACTTCACATCAAAAAGAGGAGCATAAAGGAACCGATGAACTTGGGTGGTCTGTATACATATACTTTCCCTGCTCCCCTCTACACTATGTCCCTCTGTAATGCACTGCTATTCTAGAACCGCTCAACTGCTCCACAGCTCCCCCTCTGGTCATGCGCAGTAGAGCCGCTCTACTCTGTCGAGTAGTCCGCTTCCCCGTGACGTCACCGGTCCTTCTTTCGCGCTCCAAAAACTTTATGGTGCTGTTGCCATGGCTCCGCTCAGCTCCGTGGGAGAAAACGTGACGTCAGGCGACTTCCGCTTTGTAGAGGTCCGCGGCGTCTTCTGAGGAGTCCTATGTTTATCTCTTGGCTTCATGGAGCTGTATGTGCGAGGTGTAACGGTGAGCGCGGCGGTGCGGAGGGGGTAGACGGTGAGGCCTGCATGGCCGGACCGTGAGGTGCTGTGGGCAGGTCATGTCGGGTGGCATTAGGTATTTACTGTGTGTATAATGTGTGTGACAGACATGGGCACCTGAGGGGACGTCACCTGTCTGGCGGTATCCTAGGTACTGTCACTGCGGCTGCTGTGTGTACATGGCTCTGTATGTATATGTGCCATTATGTTACCACAAGAGGGGAGACTGCATCCATCTGGAGGCGATGTCTGGCCTAGGCTTAAAGGGGCTGTCCACCTTTTATAAGTGACGGCCTATCCTCAGCATAGTCCATCACTAGCTGATCAGCCGGGGTCTGACATCCCACACCCCTCCAATCAGCCGATCGGCAATAGCAGTGCCGTCTATTCTGTAGTGGACTGAGCTCATTTGCTGCTTCCACAGACTTCAGTGCACACTTGATACTATTTGCACTTTGTGGTATAGGCTAGTTTCACAATAGTGTTAGCAGAGGAACAGCATGCAGGAGTTCATTGTATCCGGCATAGCCACAAACAGCCGGAAAACTGATGGATCCCATTGGCTATAATGGGATCTGACATTAGTGCTGGGAATCGGCCGGAGAAAAACAGGGGCCAGCTGTTCTGTTCCGCAAAATACAGAATGTACACGGACGTCATCCGTATGTTTTGTGGATCCATTTTTTTGCGGACCGCAGAATACATACGGTCGTGTGCATGAGCCCTAACTGTTCATCCTTATGTAGAAGGCACAGCAGAGGCTTCATTTATGAGATATTTGAAGAAGGCTTGGTCATGTAATGAAATACTGGTTGGTTTTTATTGCGGCACCATTGAGAGTATTGTGACCAATTGCGTTTCCGTTTGGTACGGCAGCTGTTCTGCGTCTGACCACAAAGCCCTTCAGAGAGTTGTTAAATCTGCGCGGTGGATTATCGGTGTGTGATTGCCCTGATGTCGGGCGAGAAGACTCTTAGAAGATGATTCTCATCTGGGTCGTACGTTTTACTCCCTACTTCCACCAGGGAGATGTACAGGAACATGTGTTGCTGTATGACAAGGTTAAGGAAAAGTTTTTTTTCCTGACTCCAGTGGTGATCTTGAATAGGGATGAGCGAATCGATTTCGGCTGCTTCATCCAAAGTTGATTTGCATAGAACTTTGTTGTAATACTGTACGGAGTTATTACTTCGCGAAGTCTCGCAAGACTTCATTTAAAGGGTTATTCTCATTTTAGACAATGGGGGCATATCGCTAGGATATGCTCCCATTGTCTTATAGGTGCGGGTCCCACCGCTGGGAACCGCACCTATATCCAGAACGGAGCCCCCGAACTGAATGAGGGCACACTGTGCATGCGCAGTCGCCCTCCATTCATTTCTATGGGGCCGCCGAAAATAGCTGAGCGCTGCGCTCCCATTCATTTCTATGAGCGCAGCGGGGAGCTGCGCCTGGTGGTGGCCGGACCCCGGAAACCTGGGGTCCTCCAGGTGCAGCGCTCCCCGCTCCGTTCTGGAAATAGGTGCGGGTCCCAGCGGTGGGACCCGCACCTATAAGACAATGGGGGCATATCCTAGCGATATGCCCCCATTGTCTAAGATGAGAATACCCCTTTAATAACTTTGTGAATTAATTATTATTGTAAAAAAAACCTTGATACTGAACTCGGGTTTGGGGAAATTTTTTTTTTTCCAGTAGAAATCAATGTATTACACGGTCTCGCAAGACTTTGCAAAGTAATAACTTCTGCTCATCTGAGCCAATACATTCTAATACTGTACGGAGCGCTAATGACGTTTTAAGTGAGTCGTCTTCGGATGTTTCATGTTGATTCGCTCACCCCTATTTTAGATGTAATATTTAGTATTTTTTTAATATATTTGTATCTATATACAATAAACAATACAGCGTATGTTGGTGTAATTGACACTAATTGGGGGAGAGTTATCAAAGTGGAGAAAAGGAAAACTGGCTTAGTTTCCCATAGCAACCAATCAGATTCCACCTTTCGTTTTCTAAAGGAGCTCTGAAAAATGAAAGGTTGAATCTGATTGGTTGCTATGGGCAACTAAGCCAGTTCTACTTTAAACTAGTTTGATAAATCTCTCTCTATGTGTTTTATTGGCATTGTACTTGTACTCACCCAATTACAATAAAGTTGAATCTAATCTGTCTGTCTATCTTGTGCTAAGGTGTACGGTACAGTCCTGGAAGGGTGTATATCTCACCCAGAGTCCTCAGCTGGGTGAGATAAAAGAAAGCTGCATGTGTTTCAGCAGAGTGTAGTTTGCTGCAGCTGTTTGTTTGGATTCTGTTCTGAGCTGGATATTTTTGGACTGGTGGGTAGGTTGGTAGTGGGACCTACCAGTCCACACCCTTGCTCCCCCTAGCCGGAGGTGATCCCAGGTATGACTGCTGGGCAATAAAAGAGCCATCAGATTGTCAGTCAGGGTCAGAAAGCCTGGGACGCTAGTTGTCTGAGCCTGATTCCCCCTGTGTGAACTGCACTGTATAGGTGGGACAGAGATGACTTGTCTGGGTAGCGCCCAGACGGACAGGAGTTTATTTTATGTTTGTTATGCTGGTGCCGTGGCTTTATCCCACCAAGTGAAGTTATACCTTGGAGGCTATTTTCTTATGCCGCGTACCAGAAAATCAACAGATTGGACTTTTTTAACCTGCCGTCTCTGTATGTGTGTGTATGTATTTATGTATTAGAATATATTTATAATAGGAAAATAAAAATTAGTTTAACATAAAAAACGTGATTTAAACAATTGGTCATTTTCTGATGACACGTTCCCAGGATTACAGTATTGGTCTCTTCTTTGGATGGGCCTTCAATATCAGATTGGTAGAAGTCTGACCCCCAGAGCCCCTGCCGATCAGCAGTTTGAAGGGCGAGTGCTGTGACCTCTTCATTGGTTTCAGTGCTCTGTACACCCACACACCAAACATGCTGACTCCTGCCGGACACTAGATTTTAATTATGCCGGGCAACCCTTTTGTGCCATTACACACACTTATCCCCTGTACACTTGATAGGGGATACATGTCTGATTGACTGGGGTCCAACCACTGGGTCCCTCACTGATCAGGAGGACAGAGGCCTTGGGTTCCCCAGTTTGAATAGAGTGGTGACCACACATGCGCACTGACTCCATCCATCTCTGTGGTATTGCCATAGAGAGCCAAGAGTAAAGCATAAAAAATTGCTGGGTCCTTAAAGAGGACCTTTCACCTCTCCTGACATACCTGTTTTAATAGCTACATGCATTCCCCATGTAATAACAATTCTGGAGCATCTATTCTTATGTCTGTATGTTGTGCCATTCCTTTATTATTTGCACTAGAAGTTATGAATGAATTGCTAGCAGTCTGTAGTAAGGGTACAGAGGGGAGGTAACCAGTTGGGGGTTACCTCCCCCAAGGTGCGGTCAATAATTTCATAGATGTGCCTTGCATATGCAGATGCTAGGGACAGAACTACCACTGTAGCAGCCAGAACAGGAACTATGGGTTTGCAACATCAAGGGGGCCTGATCAGTAAGTCAGACTATAGCCCACCGAACAGGACACTGCTTTAACCCCTTCCCGACCAGCGCCGTACTAGTCCGGCACCGGCCGGGACTTTAAAGGTGGCAGGAGCGGGCGTGATGGCAGCGGGTGACCTGCTTTTCCCAATAGTAGACACCCACGGCTAATGTCCGCGACCGGCAGTAATGCCGATCGCGGATATTTAACCCCTCGGGTGCCGCGGTCAGGCTTGAAGGCGAGGGCGGCAAACGGAGGTGGGGATCAGAGGAGCCGGAGCGTGCCTGCAGCAGCCCCTGTCATAGTAAATGACAGGAGGCTGCTGCATAGGCTTTCCTATGGAGCCCTTGCCTGTAATAGGGCTCCATGGGAAAGCACTAAAATCATCATAGACTCTAATGTAAGTGCATTGGAGTCTATGATATAAGCAATCAAATGATTGCTAGTTATAGTTCCTATACTATAAAAAAGTGTTAAAAAAATTAAATAAGTAAAGTTTTTAAAAAAAAAAAAAAAAAAAAAAAAAAAAAACGTAAAAGTTCAAATCACCCCCCTTTCCCAAAAATAAAAATGAAAGTATTAAAAAAAATTTAAAAAATACACATTATGGGTATCGCCGTGTGCGAAAACGCCCATATTATAAAAATATAAAAAATTATTTCCCATACAGAAAACAGCGAAATGGAAAAAAGCGTCAAAATGGCCGAATCGCCATTTTTTGTCACTTTTTTTTTTTTTCAGAAAAAAATTTAAATAAAAAGCTATCAAAAAGTCATACACACCCCAGAATGGTATCAATAAAAAGTTCAGATCGCCCCGCAAAAAATGAGCCCCCATACTGCTCCGTACACATAAATACCAAAAAGTTATAGGGGTCAAGAAATGACCAAAAAAATGTGCAACTTTATAATTTTTTTATCACTATCAAAACGCAAGAAAAACTATACATATTAGGTATCGCCGGATTTGTACTGACCAGTAGAATGAAAGTAACTGGTCAGTTTAAATGAACAACGCCGTAAATAAAAAAAAAAAAAACCCTGTAAAACTGTGACGGAATCGCGTTTTTTTTCTTTTTTTTTTTGCAATTTCACCCGATTTGGAATTTTTTTCCCGCTTCCCACTACACCGGAGATGCAGGCTCCCAGCAGCTTTCCAGGGACAGCGCCGTACATCCTATAATGGTAGTGCTTGGTATTGCAGCCCAGCCCCATTGGTTTGAATGGGGCTGAGCTGTAACTAGGCCATGTGACCAATGTACAGTGATGTCACTGGCCTAGGAAGAGGCCGCGGCGCTCAAAAACTCTTCTAACAGCTGATAGGCGGAGTCCTGGGTGTCGCACCACCGCAGATCTGAGGATACATCATAAATATATTTTCCTGGATAACCCCTTTAAGACATACCTTTCTAAAGCTTCTGTTTCTGGCTGTCAGCCGACTCGAATCAAAACCTTTAAAGCTGACAATCTAAGCTTTCATTAACACTTAGATCGTCAGCCTTAAAACAAGAACCCATATGTCGAGCTGATACCCAGCCTGAGATAGAGCAGGTTAAAGCAACTGCCCCTCTTCATCCAGCTATGGACAGCCAGCATGGAGGAGGAGGGGGCATGGGATGAGAGGTGATAAGGAGAGGACAGAGGCCTACATCATCTCCTTCCTGGGTAACTACAGTACATGTCTCCTAGGGGAGGGGTAACATGGACTTCTGTGTTATCCTCCCCCCCCAATCAATCATAATATGCCATGGGGTGAGGAGAGGGAGCCCTTTCAAAGTTAGCTATGGGGCCCAGCCATTGCTAGTTACACCTCTGCAGGTACTGTATAGACTGATATCCCAGGATTTGTGTCATGTCCCATCTTACACTATATTGCCCCCGGTCGCAGTAGCAATGTGATTCCCAGTCTGTTCACCATGATGATGCTATAACATGAAGTTTATGCAGCATAATCTGAAATCTGTGCATTCATCATTTTAGGATCCCAGTTATCCAGAACATGAGGAGTTTGGACAAGGTTGGTCAATTATACAGCCTGAGATGTGAAAGGTGAGTAAGTGATGACTGTACCTAGAATGTAGACTTTGGCATCGTAGCCATGGGAGTGTAAATGAAGAATTTGATGTTTTATTGTAAAGGGGTTTTCCAAGACTTTTTGACTGATGACCTATCTTCAGTATCTGATTGGTGGGGGTCTGACATCATGAACCCCCGCAGATCAGCTGTTTGAGAAGGCACTGGTGCTCCTGACAGTGCCATGGACTTCTCACAGCTTTGCCTAGGCCATGTGATGTCACGTTCATCGGTCACATGACCTAGGAGCGGCTCGGTCCCATTCAAGTGAATGGGGCTAAGCTTGGTAAGCTGTGAGAAGGTCGCAGCGCTCACAGGAGATCGTGGGGGTCCTGGGTATCAGACCCCCACTGATCAGATACTGATGACCTGTCCAGAGCACACGTCATCAAAAAGTCTTTGAAAACCCCCTTTAATTACTGTGGTTGAAAACGGACACCAGGACAGATGTAATAATCTTGTAGATGATGTCATCTTAGACGGGTTACTTGGTTGGCTTACAACTGTGAACCATCTAAGGCCATACCCATTCTGATAAGCCACACCCCTTTTTGAGCCAGTCCAGGGGGGAGGGGGCGGAATAGGATAATCTCTAGTTTTCGCCGAGTCTACCAACTAATACTGAGACCGATTTTTATGCCAGAATTGTGGAGCATTTTTGGAACAAAATGGTGTATCTTAGGCATGTTGGCAAAATGTAGAAACCCTAGATGTGCCAATTTTTGTCACTTTTTTGACAGATTTTTTGCACAGACATGGTAGTAAATCTGGGTCAGTGTGTTATAGCCTTGAGGGTTCAGCACATAATTTTTCATTCTTTTTTGTGAACTTGTTAGATGCAGCAATCCAGCTGAAATGGAGCAGGTAGTAACTGAGGATCTATGCTGGTCACGGCTACAACCCTTAAAGGGTTTCTGTCACCAGTTTTGGGCATATAAAACAGGATGACATTTGCAATGTGCAAATGTCACCTGATGCCCAAACTGGTGATCATTTTTTTACTGGTGCCCCCGTTTTTGAAATAAATCAACTTTTGTCGTATGCAAATGAAGCTTACTAGGTGCAAGGGGCGGTAACCCTGCACCTAGTAAGCGCCGTTTCCCTACCTTATTCACGCCCCCTTTGTTGTGATGGACAGGGCCAGGCAGCTCGCTCTATCTGCTCCTGGCCCTGTCCGTGCTGAAAATCCCGCGCCTGCGCCGTTCGGACTTCATTCGGCGCAGGCGCAGTGAGTGCCGATTGCTGCCGGGCTCCCGGCTTCCTCACTGCGCCTGCGCCGATGACGTCACAGAACACCCAGAAGAGAAGGCGGCGCAGGCGCAGTGAGGAAGCCGGAGCCCGGCAGCAATCGGCACTCACTGCGCCTGCGCCGAATGAAGTCCGAACGGCGCAGGCGCGGGATTTTCAGCACGGACAGGGCCAGGAGCAGATAGAGCGAGCTGCCTGGCCCTGTCCATCACAACAAAGGGGGCGTGAATAAAGGTAGGGAAACGGCGCTTACTAGGTGCAGGGTTACCGCCCCTTGCACCTCGTAAGCTTCATTTGCATACAACAAAAGTTGATTTATTTCAAAAACGGGGGCACCAGTAAAAAAATGATCACCAGTTTGGGCATCAGGTGACATTTGCACATTGCAAATGTCATCCTGTTTTATATGCCCAAAACTGGTGACAGAAACCCTTTAAAGAAGAACTCCCGGCAAAAATTTTATTCCATGTCCTGCTAGAAATGTACACGATATAATCTGTAGTGAATGTCATTTTCTTACCAGTGTCTGAATTTTTGACTTGCATCATCCTGAAGTTTATCTGTGTCATGTGACCAGCAATTAGACTCACCAACTCGCACAGAGACTTGTGTGGACAGGAAGTCTAATTCTCTATGTATTCCTATGAGACTGAAAGTGAGGCTCCCATAGGAATGAATAGAGCAGTGACTGGCTTCCTGTCCTGGGTCAGTTGGAGGTCAGGGAGCTGGTCACATGACCCAGCTACAATAAGAAGAGAGGTTTTTACTCACAGAAACAGTCACTGATAAGAAAATGACATTCACTACAGATTATATCATGCACCTTTCTAACAGGTCAGAGAATAAAATTTTTTGCGGGAGTTCTTCTTTAAGGCCCCTTTCACACGGGCGAGATTTCCGCGCGGGTGCAATGCGTGATGCGAACGCATTGCACCCGCACTGAATCCTGACCCGTTCATTTCAATGGGGCTTTTCACATGAGCGATGTTTTTCACACATCAGTTCTGCGTTGCGTGAAAATCACAGCATGTTCTATATTCTGCATTTCCCCCCTCGCCCTATGACAGCACCCCTGGAGAGACGCCTCCCACTCCTCAGGACAGGAAACAGCCAAAAACTTTCGCATAAAAGGTAGCTCCACCTCATAGCCCCCAGTTCTGTTTCCTGTCCTGCGGAGCAGGGGCCAGGGGTGCTGAGACACCCTGTTTTTCTAAAGCATAAGAGGTGAGCCGAGGGCGCCCCCAATAAGATCAACCATGGGGGGGTTACCCTATAGAGGTGTAAGTCTCCCAAGGGGGGAGCAACCTCTGAGACTATCTCCCTAGTCCCCCACCTGTCTCCGGACGGCGGACTTTTCCCTCTTTTTTCCTCCTCTGGGGCTCCCCGCGCGTCTGCAGGCTTCTCGGCGGGCGAATTCGCTCCTCAGTCGGATCCAGTATGGTCTGCGCATGCGCATGGAGGTTTTTTTTTTTTTTTTTTCCCTCCGGCGCCGCGTATGACGTCGGGCAGGTTACTTCCGGGTAGGCTCCGGTGACCTGTTCTTGGACCGGGCGGCGGCGGTGAGTGGGGGCTCGTAGGGGAGGAAAGGGGTAGGCCCTGCACCTTGCTGCAGGGTCCCCCATTGGAGCTCCAATTAAGAGGGAGGGTCTCGCAGGTGGATTAAATAAGGCGCGCTGGGAGGGGGAGATTGCCGGCTTCAGAGGACTTGGAACACCACTCCTTGTCTGTGGTGTTTGTGACTCCAGTGAAGATGGAAGAGCGCGCTGAGGCGGTGGAGCCTGCTGAAACTCCTGCACCGGTATTCCTGGTGGGGGTAAGAGGGGAAGTTCCCCATTTAAGAAGCTTTCAGGAACTTATGTATATATATATATGTATTGTTATAGGTTGAGACCCGCAAGAAAGACAGGCCAGGCTTTGCGCTCTGTGCAAAAGGAAATTATATGGGTCAGAAAGAATATTTGTGTCCAATGCATTGGAAAGGTCGTTAAGGACGCTTCTCCGGTCCTGGTGGCGGATATGAGAAATATGTTGAGAGAGGAGTTCAGGTCCTTGAGAGAACATCCAACGTTGGAGGTCCCTGGAACTTCCACTGAGGCTCCGGTGTTGATTCCCCGTCCGGGTCCCTCTCTATCTCAGGATTCTAGGGGACGAGGATAAAGGTTCTCAGGAGGAGGGGGAGGTGGATGACGATTCTGGAACTGAGGACTTATCTTCTAACCAATTGTTTAGCACCGAAATATTGATAGTCTAGTTTCAGCAGTAAGATCTACTATGAATGTGGAGGATTCCCCAGTAGCTGAGTCCGTACAGGACAAGATGTACGAGACATTGATTGCTAAGAAAAGAAAGGGATTTCCATTGCATAGCAGCATAAGAGGGTTGGTGCAAAGGGAATGGAACATCCCTGATCGCAGATTTTTTGTGCCCAGGCATTTAAAGCGAAAGTACCCCTTTGACGAGTCTGACTCTCTACACTGGGATAGAGCTCCCAAACTGGATCCTGCTATTTCTAAGATCACCAGGAAGGCGGCTCTATCCTTTGAGGATCTAGGGTTCTTAAGGACCCCCTTGATAAAAAGGCAGATGGGTTTCCTTAAGAAGGCTTGGGAGGCTTCCATGAGACCTAATATTGCAGCGACCTCAGTTTGCTAGATCCTTGAAAATCTTGGCTTCAGCAACTTGAGGCCTCACTTAAAAGCGGGTACTCCAAGAGAGGACATTGTCGCGTCTTTGCCCACCTTGTTTGGGGCAACAGACTTTTTATTTGACGCATCAGCTGAATGCTCTACGCCTTTCTGCCCGTACTGCAGCCCTTTCCAACTCGGCACGTAGATCCTGTGGATCAAAAGAGTGGAAGGGGGATCTGGCTTCCAGAGTAAGTGCTGTGCATTGCCCTGTGAAGGGGCGTTTTTGTTTGGTCCTGCCCTCGACTCTGTCCTGGAAAACACATCTGATAGAAAGAGAGGGTTCCCTCCATTACTCCTATGATTAGGAGGCCCTTTCGTGGCAGGGGTAGGAGGGATTCCCAGCCTGAGTCAAGAAGGGGCAGATGGAGGGGACAATATAAGGGGAAAGGCGTTCTCTTCAACCCTCCTGATTCCTTCCAAAAAAGCTGCACAATGACGCCAGTCACCCTGTGGGAGGGTCGTCTGTCACTGTATTGGACGCTTGGGAGAAGGTATCCGCAAGCGGTTGGGTGTTAGACACATAAAGCACGGTTTGAAAATTGTTTTCCTGTGTCCTCCAGTTCAAATTTATAGTGACGGACTTAGATCGGATCCCCACAGGCAGAAAGCATTAGAGTCAGAGGTCTCCTCCCTGATTCAAAGAATGTGCTGGTTCCAGTCCCCAATCAGGAAAGGGGATCGGTTTTTACTCGACCCTCTTTTTGGTGAAAAAAAACGGATTCTACCTTTCGGACCATAATAAACCTGAAGCTTCTCAACAAATCCTTGGTGTACGAAAAGTTCAGGATGGAATCCATAAAATCTGCCATCCTGAACCTTCAGAGGGACTGTTATATGGTTACGCTAGATCTAAAAGATGCGTACTACCATGTACCAATCTTTCCGGACCATCAAAGGTTCTTGAGAGTGGCGGTGGTTGTCCAGGGTCAGATAGAACACTACCAGTATCAGGCACTCCCCTTTGGCCTATCTCAGGCTCCCAGGGCCTTCACAAAGATAGTAGCAGAGGTCATGGCCCATGTCAGAGAAAAGAAGGTTGTGATAGTGCCGTACCTGGACGATTTCCTCCTTGTAGCCAATTCCAGGGAAAGACTCCTCTACCACCTGGCCAGATTTCGGGAGATCCTACACAACCTTGGCCTAGAGGTGAATCTGAAGAAATCTTCCCTGATTCCAAGTCAGACTTGCACCTTTTTAGGAGTTCAGATAGACTCCAGGAAGCAGATTTGCCATCTTCCCGATCCCAAAATATCTCTGATCCGAAACAAAATCCAGGGTCTACTGCTAAAGAGTGTTACCACCCTAAGGGAGGCTATGTCTCTCCTGGGTCTTTTGACCTCGTGTATTCCTGCTGTAAGATGGGCCCAGTACCATTCAAGAGTTCTTCAGCAGCAGATCCTTGCAGGATGGGACAGGAAAAATTCATCTTTGGACGTCCCCTTCTGTCTCTCTCCACTGACTATAAGGTCCCTAAGTTGGTGGATGGATCCTCGCAACCTAACAAAAGGAGTTCCCTGGGCACCGAAGGACGTATTCATTTTGACGACAGATGCCAGTCCTATAGGGTGGGGGGCCCATGCGGAGGGCCTATTGTTACAGGGCTCTTGGTCCCCGGAGGAAAGTCGGAGGTCACAGAATTTGAGAGAACTGACGGCAGTGTTCTATGCTCTCTCCAAGCACTTCCTCAGATTGGGGGAGGGATGTCATGATAAGGTCAGACAATGCCACTGTTGTAGCATATATAAATCACCAAGGAGGTACGAGATCAGATGCACTAATGAGGATGTCTCATTTCCTCCTCCACCTGGCGGAACTGAATCTGGGTTCTCTGTCAGCCCTACATCTAAAGGGGATAGAGAACGTAGAGGCAGACTTCCTCAGCCGTCACCACCTATCCCAGGGGGAGTGGGTATTAAATCAGGAGGTCTTCATCAAGATTACGAGACTATGGGGGATTCCTCAAATAGACCTCTTTGCCACCAGACACAACAGAAGGGTGGACAGGTTCTTCTCTCTAAGCCCCCGGGATTTCCCATCAGGAGTGGACGCATTTTCCCAGTTCTGGGGGGGGGAGCTAATGTACGCCTTTCCCCCAATAAGACTAATTCCCAGAGTCCTAAGGAAGATAAGGGAGGACAGGGCAAGAGGTTGTTATGGTGGCCCCCTTCTGGCCCAGGAGGGTCTGGTTTTCTTGGCTCCAGATTCTTTCTGTTCAGGATCCTTGGGTGCTTCCGGTAGAGAATCTCCTGTCCCAGGGCCCAGTGGTTCATCCGGCGGTACAGGGTCTTCACCTCACGGCGTGGAGATTGTTAGGCTGCTTCTGACTCAAAGAGGTCTATCTGCTGAAGTAGTTGAGACATTGCTGGCCAGTCGCAAACCAGTAACATGTCAGATATACCACAGAACCTGGAGGGCTTTCTGCAGATTTGTTGGTTCTCCAGTAAATACTCTAGCTCCTCCAGATATCTCCCTAATATTAGATTTCTTACAGGCAGGGTTGAACAAAGGTCTTAGGCCTAGTACTATAAAGGTACAGATTTCTGCCCTAAGTGCTTTGTATGACGTTAAAACTTTCTGACCATCCCTGGGTTAGTAGATTCGTGAGAGCTGCTGGTAGATTATATCCCTCGCTATCCAAGAAATCTCCTCCTTGGGATCTTAATCTCGTCTTGTCAGCTCTGACTTCCCCTCCCTTCGAGCCGCTATCAGGATTACAGATTAAGATCCTCTCTTGGAAGCTGGCTTTTTTGATCGCCATTACTTCGGCAAGAAGGGTCGGGGAAATTACAGCTTTCTCTATAAATAGTCCCTATATGTCCATCAGAGAAGACAGAGTGGTTTTATCCCCTGATCCTGCGTTTCTACCTAAGGTGGTTTCTGATTTCCACCGATCCCAGGAAGTTATACTCCCATCTTTTTGTGAGAATGCAAGAAATGAGAAGGAGTTAAAATTCCATTGTTTAGACGTCAGAAGATGTCTTCTCAGGTATTTAGAGGTTACAGAGGAGTTTAGGAATAGCCAGCAGTTATTTCTTCTTTTCCAAGGGAAAAATAGGGGCAAGGCAGCTTCTTCAAAGACTGTGGCAGGTTGGATTAGACAATCCATCATCTTGGCCTATTCTTCGTTAGGTAGAGATACTCCGGGTCCCTTTGGTGCTCACTCAACAAGAGCTGTTTCTACCTCCTGGGCGGAGCGAGCTTCTGCGTCCATTGACCAGATTTGTAGGGCAGCTACGTGGAGTAATCCTCACACGTTCTTCAGGCATTATAGGCTACAGCTTGCCCCTGAAGGAGACCTTTCCTTTGGAAGGAAGGTCTTGCAGGCGGTTGTCCCCCCCTAATGCTTCTATCCTAGTCTACTCTCCAGGGGTGCTGTCATAGGGCGAGGGGGGAAAACTTAAATTACTTACCGGTAATTTCTTTTCCTTGAGCCTATGACAGCACCCGCAGCATCCCACCCTGGCTGATTAGACTATTTCTATATCTGTTTCTTTATATCATTATTCAGTTTAAAATATATATATATATTATATATATATATATATATATATATATATATACCTACTTGTTATATATATCACTGGTTCTTAGGAGAGTGACGGAACTTCTTCCATCTTTGCTCATAAGAGGTCATTATGTGTAAAGTAGAGTTTGTATTGGACTCGTTAACATATTTTTTAGCTCTTTAGAATACTTGCAAAGACTGGGGGCTATGAGGTGGAGCTACCTTTTATGCGAAAGTTTTTGGCTGTTTCCTGTCCTGAGGAGTGGGAGGCGTCTCTCCAGGGGTGCTGTCATAGGCTCAAGGAAAAGAAATTACCGGTAAGTAATTTAAGTTTTTTCACGCAGCCCTGGCCCCATTGAAGTGAATGGGTCTGCGTGAATCACGCATTGCATCCGCGATTCACTGATGGTTGCTAAGAGATGTTGTTTGTAAACATTCAGTTTTTTATCACGCGCGTGAAAAACGCATCAAAACGCTTCGCACCCGCGCGGAGAAAACTGAACGAACGTACGCAATCGCAGTCAAAACTGACTGCGATTGCATGCGGATTTTCCGGAACGCATCCGGACTGAATCCGTGACGCCTGTGTGAAAGAGGCCTAATATGGCGCAGCATTTGTTTTACTGTTTTATCAGGCCGTATGTTATTTTTAGTGTATACCCTTTACCATGTCTTTATTGATTCGATGTCTACAGGTGGCTTCTAAGACTAGATCCCATGCATGGTTAACC
>ONZH01000883.1:0-14043 GCA_900303285.1 Rhinella marina
TTTTACTCTCTTTGGCGATTAATCTCTAGGTCTCTAGTTTGGCTGCTTTTATTTGTCGTTTACATATTCAATTTTTTTCCTTATAGTTTTTCAATGCTTCGTCGCTCCCCTCCTGTTTTAGTGATTTAAATGCTTTCTTTTTGTCATTTATTGCTTTCTTTACAGTTCTATTTATCCACATTAATTTTTTCTTGTTTCTTAATTTTTTATTCCCATAAGGTATGTACCTCTCACTATTAGATATTAGGATGCTTTTTAAAATATCCCATTTTGTGGCTGTATTTTAATTTTGGAGGACTTTGTCCCAGTTAGTTAGTTAGGCCTATGGCCTCTCTTCATTGGCTAAATTTTACTTTTTTGAAGTATGGTATTTTAGTTCCTCCCTGAAGAAACACTCTTTTGAATGACAATTGGAAGGTTATTATTTTATGGTCACTCTTTCCCAGGTGTCCCCCAACCTTTACATCTGTTGTTCTGTCAGGTCTATTGGTTAATACTAAGTCCAATATGGCCGTTCCTCTAGTCGGGTCATGAACCAGTTGGGAATGGTAATTGTCTTTGGTTATTGCCAAGAACCTGTTTCCTTTATGAGATATACAGGTTTCAGTTTTCCAGTCTATATCTGGGTAGTTGAAGTCCCCCATAATAACGACCTCATTATGATTTGCCGCCTCGTCTATTTCGTTTAGAAGTAGATTTTCAGTGGACTCTAGTATATTAGGTGGTTTATAATAAACTCCTATTAGTATTTTATTATTGTTTTTTGCTCCATGTATTTCTACCCACAGTGACTCCACATCTTCATGTCCCTCACTTATATCTTCCTGGAGTGTGGGCTTTAGACAGGACTTTACATAAAGGCAGACCCCTCCCCCTTTCTGGATTTGAGGATCCTTTCTAAACAGACTGTAACCCTGTACGTTAACTGCCCAGTCATAGCTATCATCCAGCCAGGTCTGTTACTCCCACTATGTCATAGTTCTCCTCACACATCACTAATTACAGTTCACCATTTTTTTTAGTTAGGCTTCTGGCATTAGAGTACATACAATAAAGAGGTTGATGTATATTTTTTCCCCTACACCTTTCCTTTTGAACTGTTTTAGTTCCTCCTTCCATTCCTCCCCCAGTTCCATTACCTTGCCCCAGGTCTCTATCTTCCCCTACTATAATGTAGTTACCCTCTCTCCCTAGTCCCTAGTTTAAACACTCCTCCAGCCTTCTAGCCATCTTCTCCCCCAAAACAGCTGTCCCTTCCCCATTGAGATGCAGCCCATCCCTACGATAGAGCGTGTAGCCGACAGAGAAGTGGGCCCAGTTTTCCAGGAACCCAAACCCCTCCTTCCTACACCAGTTCTTGAGCCACTTGTTTACCTCCCTAATCTCCCGCTGCCTTTCTTCTGTGGCTCGTGGTACAGGCAGTATTTCGGAAAACACTGCCTTTGAGGTCCTTGCCCTAAGCTTATGACCTAAATCCCTAAAATCAGTTTTAAGGACGCTCCACCTACCTCTAACTTTGTCATTGGTTCTGATATGGACCATGACTACTTGATCTTCTCCAGCCCCTCCCAGTAATTTGTCAATCCGATCCGTGATGTGTTGAACTCGAGCGCCAGAAAGACAACACACCGTTCAACGATCACGGTATTTGTGACAGATTGCCCTCTCTGTACCCCTATTAATTGTTCCCTCATGGTTTTTTCATCTGTACAATTCCTCTGATACGCTTCATCTGACTATATGGGATATTTACTTTCCATCTATGATGGTGGCAGTTTTTAAAATCTAAAAAAACTGTTAGCGTCAACACTTGAAATGGGTCTTTGTTGAAATTATGTTATTAGCACTAAAACACTGCTTCTTTTTCATGGTACTCGAGGTTGAGATGTATGTTCCAATCGTTGGAGTTTAAACTATCAACCAGAGACTTAAGGTCTTCAGTTTTTCTGTTCCATATTAAAATGTCATCTATAAATTTTTTATAAAAGACAACATTTGGATGTTCCAATAATCCCACTTGTTTTTCAAAGGCCCCCATAAATAAGTTTGCGCATGAAGGGGCAAATTTCATCCCCATAGCTGTGCCCCTTTCTTATAAAAAAAAAAAAAAAAAAAACGTATTATATGTATAAACATTGTGACTTAATATAAAATCTATTGATTTTAAAACAAATTCTTTCTGAGGTTGTGGCATTAAAATATCTTCATCTAAAAATCCTTTTACTGCTCCAAGGCCTATTGTATGTATGATATTGCTGTAGAGTGAGGTGACATCAAGGGTGGCCCATATATAGTTTTCTTTCAATGACACATTCTCCAGGGTATTGATTAGGTGTGTAGTGTCCCTAAGATAGGAGGGTAATGTTATAACGTATCTCTGTAGAAAGTGATCATTGTATTCTGATAGGTTTGAGGTGGGGGAGTTGATTCCTGATATGATAGGTCGTCCAGGCGGTTCTATTAGGGATTTATGAATTTTGGGTAAGAAACAAAAATGTGCTGTGGTGGGGTGTGGTATTTTTAAAAAGGTTTTTTCTTTTTTATCCAGGACTCCTGTTTCGAAACCGCTGTCTATAAGGTCAAATAAAATCTTTTTGTATTCCTTTGAAGGATCACATTCTAATAATTTATAGTATATTGAATCGGATAGTATTCTTAACGATTCCTTTTGGTAGTAACTGGAGTTCAGAATTACCATCCCTCCCCCTTTGTCGGCACTCTTAATTACTATGTCTTTATTCTTGCTCAAATTATTAAGTGCTTGGTTTAAACTTCGACTAAGATTGTTTGTGGTTGGTTAGTTGGTTTGTCTTAGACGTTGTGAATGTGTCTGTAAAATCACTTAAAACTAAGTTATAAAAACTAGAGATGAGCAAGCACTAAAATGATCGGGTGCTCGTTATTTGAGTCAAATTTTTCCGGATGCTCGGGTGCTCGTTTCGAATAATGAACCCCATTGAAGTCAATGGGAGACTCGAGCATTTTTTGCAGGGGACCAAAGCTCTGCACAGGGAAGGTTGCGTGAAAACCTGGAAACCTCAGAAAATGATGGAAACACCACGGAAATGGACAGGAAACAGCAGGGGCAGCATGCATGGATGCCTCTGAGGCTGCCTAATCATACCATTACGCCAAATTCTGGGCAACAGCCTGGTGGTGACCCTCAAGACAATTGTGCTGACCCAGACCAAGATGGGCAAGGCACATGCCCATCACATGTTAGTAAAGCACCCAACTAAGTGCAATGAAGGTCCATCACCGCCTGTGAGTGACACCACTGCTCATGCTGGCACTGCTGTCCTATCCCCCGCCCCACGACGCAGGCATAAGCGTCTCCCTCTCTGCACCCACCCAGTAGTCCACAGCGTACACAAAGTTCTCCCAGCACAGTGCCCAGCTCTCCCCATCCCAGACGGGCAAACACGCACACTGAGATTGTAGTTTACAGCATGGGGGTGAACCCCAGGATGACTTGTTAAGACTGAGATTGCAGTTTACAGCTTGGCGATGAACAACAGAGTGGCTTGGTTAGACTAACATAGCAGCTGAACCCCCCAAAAATTTAGCCTGACACAGCATGGCAGTGACTACAGTTCAGTGAACAATTCTGTGGTGTGCAGTACAGTAGCCGGAGTCTACAAAATATACGTTTTTTCTATCAGTTATATATACTACAGTGCAGTGCAAAATTCTGTCGTGTGCTGCACACTAGCTGGAGTCTACAAAATATACTTTTTTTCTCTCAGTCATATATCCTACAGTGCAGTGCAAAATTCTGTCGTGTGCTGCACACTAGCTGGAGTCTAGAAAATATACCTTTTTTCTCTCAGTCATATATCCTACAGTGCAGTGAAAAATTGTGTGGTGTGTGGTACACTAGCCGGAGTCTACAAAATATAGGTTTTTTCTCTCAGTTATATATTATACAGTGCAGTGCAAAATTCTGTCGTGTGCTGCACACTAGCCGGAGTTTAGAAAATATACGTTTTTTCTCTCAGTTATATACCCTACAGTGCAGTGAAAAATTGAGTCGTTTGCGGTGCAATAGCCACAGTCTAAAAACTAAGTTTTTCTCTCAGTCAAATAATATACAGTGCAGTGAAAAATTCTGTCGTGTGCTGCACACTAGCCAGAGTGTAGAAAATATAAGTTTTTTCTCTCAGTTATATATCATACATTGCAGTGAAAAATTGAGTGGTTTGTGGTACAATAGCCGCCGTCTAAAGACTACGTTTTTTCTCTCAGTTATATATTATACAGTGCAGTGCAAAATTCTGTCATGTGCTGCACACTAGCCGGAGTATAGAAAATATACCTTTTTTCTCTCAGTCATATATCCTACAGTGCAGTGCAAAATTCTGTCGTGTGCTGCACACTAGCTGGAGTCTAGAAAATATACATTTTTTCTCTCATTCATATATCCTACAGTGCAGTGCAAAATTCTGTCGTTCATATATATATATGTGTGTGGTACACTAGCCACAGTTTAGAGAATACGTTTTTGGCCTCAGATATTAATTCTACAGTTTAGTGATTACGCAAAATGTTGAACCCAAGGGCTAAGGGTCTTGGACGTGGGCGTCCAAGTGATGTAGGGGGGAAGAGGCCATGGTACTGATGAGGGAGCAGTGGAACGCCGCAGAGTTTTGCTCCCTAGCTTTATCTTGCAACTTACAGGGTCACGTGGTACACCACTATTGAAACCACAACAGTACGAACAGGTGATGACGTGGATAGCGGATAATGCTTCCAGTAATTTATCCACCACCCAGTCTTCCACGCAGTCCACCCACGCTAGCCAAGGGAGTAGACCTCTGGCTACTCCAGCTCAACCTCCTTCCCCCCAGCCTGCCCCCCATGGAAAATATGGATTCAGATCCGGCATACTCACAGGAACTCGTTTCAGGACCCTACCCAGAGACACAAACCACTGCTCAACAGCAACCTGAGCAGTTGCTCTGTCCTGATGCCCAAAATTTAAAACTTTCGCAGTCAGTGGGTGATGAGAGTGTGGACTTGGTGCTGGCGGGCAGGGACACTATATCTCCCTGACGGCACATTGGGTTAACTTGGTGGAGGCTGGGACCGAGTCTGACCCTGGGGCCGCTCATGTGCTGCCCACACCGAGGATTGCGGGGCCTACCTCGGTCACGGTTTCTCAGACTTATTATGCCTCTTCCTCCAACACCTCCTCCTCCTCTCAAATACAATCTGTGAGCACGGCACCTTCAGTCGGTAGCTCTAGGCGCAGCAGCACTGTCGTGGATAAGCGCCAACAGGCGGTGCTGAAACTGCTGAGCTTAAGTGACAAGAGGCACACCGCCCAAGAGCTGTTACAGGGCATCACGGCGCAGACCGATCTTTGGCTGGTGCCGCTGAAACTCAAACCAGGCATGGTTGTGTGTGACAACAGGCGTAACCTGGTGGCGGCTCTGCAACTCTGCAGGCTCACACATGTGAATAAAAAGAAAAGAAAAGAAAGAGTGAAGGGATTCTGTTTGCTGCCCTTAGCAAGGAGTGTACCTCCGAAGGGAAGAGAATACAGAAATGGTGCCAAGAGTGTATTGGCTGAATATTATAATAAGCAGTGAAGGTTGTCACAGCAAGTTCCGCTATTTATGAGTATTGATTATATAACAGATTGATGGGAACCTAGTGGCTGCTCAGTTCTCCAGGTCAAACGACCCAGTTACTTCAGAGTGTGTGGACTGCTAGACGTTACAGGGTCAGTTATTATGTACTGACCCTGACTTGGAGGACGTGATTGCACCTAGGCCTCAAATCACCTACAGAAAGGGCAGAAGCCTCAGAGATAGACTAGTTAGGAGTCACTTTCAGCCCCCAAGAAAATCAGGAAACTGGCTAACTAGACGCCCGCTGGGAACCTTTAGATGCGGAAAATGTGTTGCATGCACTCAAATAAAACAGACAAAAACCTTTACAGGGTCAAGTACAGGAAAAGAATTCACCATCCGAGACTTTATTAATTGTCAGACTGAGGGTGTAGTCTATTTGGCCCAATGCACTTGCCCAAAAGATTATGTGGGCAAGACTAAGAGAGAACTAAGACGGAGAGTAAGGGACCATATAAACGATATCATCAACAAAAAAGACGCATCAATAGCGAGACATATAAACAATGTTCATATGGGGGATATTTCCGCCATAAAATTTATAGGCATACAACACATTCCGCACCCCCAGCGGGGAGGAGACTGGGATAATATTATCCTGAAAGCAGAGTCGAGATGGATATATAAACTCAAAGCTGTAACACCGGAGGGCCTGAATGAATATTTATCATTTAGGCCCTTTCTAACTGTACAATAACAAGGATGTTTGCCCCTGGTAGGAGCTGAAGACATATAAATATCAAATAATGTATGAGCACCTTTACCTATAGGGCTTTGTAAATCATACACTCCTCACCCTATATCTTTATCTATATAGACTAATATAAATTAATGTTCTCATACAGCTAAAGCACTGAGTAAAGACTGAGATTTAGACTGTGTTTCTGGAATCTATCTAGTGAAGAGGACTTGAACTTTTCCTATGACTGCAAAGAGTTAAGACAAGTAAACAGCCGGGACGCGCTGCTTTGTCCCCATAGCAACTAACACGCCCCCTCACCAGACGTCACATCCTGGTATGTCAGGAGTGAGAAGCAAAGGAAAGAGGCTATGCTTCACTGCTCAGAATCACTCAGCTGACGTTGATAATGACGCTGCTGCTGAGAGGAGGAGCGTTGACTATTTAAACCAGGTACTTCAGTTGTTTCTTTGCCACTGCCATTTTGAGATGTTATGCTGCCACTGTGTTGCAAAACCTCCTGATGATCCTAGCTTTAGGAGAAACGCATTGAGGATGACACTTGGGTAGTTTGATAGGAAGAGTTTTTTAGACAGGTCCCAGGTTCCAGCGGCTGGGGGTCGCCCTTCTCAGGGCGAGTGCTCCAACTACAGCCAACATAGGGCTTTCCCCACTGCAGACTAGAGACTGTAAGGGACAGAATTAGTAGGATGGAGCATTTGCCCTTAATGTACTGCTAGGGTAACCTGATGCATCTGTTATCTTGAGCAAGCTATGAAGAAAAATACGACCTCCCAGCCCCCACTCAGATATATAGGAACCCTGTCTAAACCTGTTTATACACAAGCAACTAGTGCATATACCCTCCTTCTTAATAGACTGAGATTATACACTTTGTTCCTGATTTAAAATGAAATTAATAAAAGCTAAGTTTTAATTGTCGCTATAAAATAGACAATAGAAGGCAGACTCAGTTTGATAAGTTTACGTTACAAAGAGTTCTTTGAACCGATATAGCAGAATAAAAAATGTTTGAACTAGCGCCAACACCGAGTCCCTTAGACTTAGCTTGTTCGTAATACATAAGTCCAAAGATCCAATGGTAGCTAAAAATTATTCATATTTTTTTAAAAACAATATACTGGAATAAATTCATATTCTCAAACATAGTTTGTTGTAACTTACTTCACCGAGGAGGGGCCTGAAGGATAAAGCTTAAGACACCAACAGGTCCACCTCCCCCGCCGAGATCGTTTGTAGTTGTCAGATAATGATGTCAGCCACTTTCCACAGCTTCTTCATCTAAAATCCTTTAATTAAATAAAGCTCAACGCGTTTCGGGTTTTTTTTTTTTTTACATAAGTCCCCCTTCTTCAGGAGCATAAAAAAGTTACAAACATAAAAATATAAAAAACAGACATGTATAAAACTTACTAGTCACTGTGCCTTTAAATAATGGTTCTTTCTCGCCAAACTTGACTAACTCAGTAAGTGTGGTTGTAGAAAATGCGTTCCAGGCTGGAACGCAAATCACTTCCTGTTCCTGTTCCCTATATATAAATCATAGTTTAAATTAATCTTCTAATTGACTAGCCAAAAAGTCAAAACTACATTGGTGGTAGTGGGAGAGCTCAGGGATGGGCTTCAAAATCCATCCTAAGCTTATAATGTAATCTCCCTTCATAGTGGCCGGTACGGAGGTGGAACGCACATCCACTGTGGAGTTCCTGAGAACAACTACTTCCTTCTTAACTGCCGATCGGAAGGTGGAACGCATATGCATTCCACTGTGGGACTCCGGGGTTATCCTACTGTTCGGCCGGAACTTCAGGCTGTACTTCCCCTTTACTAAAGTGTGCTTACGGCTCTAATAGCAGGGGGGACTCTGGAGCGCAATCTGCGTTCCAAATGTATTGAACTGTATGGACCTAATCATTATTGTTTTTATCAATGTCATAAAATAAATGTAGGGTAGTTGAGGTCCTAAATTGAAAATGGATAAAATTCAAAATACACAACTAGACAATGGATCTTGTTAAGTCTATTGAATTAATGAGTGAATGTGAGTGAATGCGATGGCTTATACAAAAAAAAAAGGGGGAGGTAATCTCTAATCAATCAATTAATTGAATTAATGATATATACACATATACACATGAATGTGTACACAAAAAAAGGATGATAAAAAATAATTAAAAAAAAATAAAAAAATAAAAAATAGAAATGATAGAATAAAAAAAATTATGTCATGAAAATAAAAGGGAATTTGTTGAATAATCATGGACACTGTAGCATTATATATAAAAAAATTATAAAGTGGCTGATAGAAAAAGAAAAAGGAATATTCAATTTATCAAAGTATACGTTAAAACCTGATGAACTAGGGTTACTGAGTAAGGGACTGTCCTTCTGCCCCACCTCCAAACCAGAATTATTTGAGCTCTTTGTTGATTTGAACAAATTCATCAGAAAGATCACCCTAAAATGACATTTTATGATTAAAGAGGCTACACCAAATTTCCCCTCAGTTAATCCCACAGCGAATGAGGCCACTACACAAAATTCCAACATCAGTTCCCAAGACACCTCGGGGAACTTGTTACCCATTAGATCAGACCTCAAGAGAAAATCCAATTTCTACCCACTGGAAAGCAGAGGACCTCATCTAGAAAGTTTTTATAATATGGTTATGCATGAACTATATGATAGTTTCAGTGATAATTTAAAAATCCCCACCTAATACTAACAACCTTACAAAAAATCAACAAAAGGCCCTCAGGAATCTAACCAATAATAGAGAAATTGTCATCAAGAGTGCAGACAAAGGGGGAGGAATAGTAATAATGGACACGGATTATTACATCACGGAATCCATGAGGATCCTGTCCGATTCTAATTATTACATACCACTTACAGAAGATCCCACGAAAACATATAAAAAATTTCTATTTGATCTTATCGATCATTATTATGACCTAGAAGTCATAACAAAAAGTGAAAGGGATTTTATCAAAATAATCCATCCCTCCATTCCGAAGTTCTATTTTCTACCTAAAATACACAAATCTCTACAAAATCCCCCAGGACGACCGATCATCTCTGGTATAAACTCAATCACCTCCAATTTATCTGAATATGTAGATAATATGCTACAAAGATATGTCCCCCACCTACCATCCTATCTTAGAGACTCTGCCAACCTGATTGAAGTCCTTAAAACCATTGAATGGGAAAAAGCAGGGGCGGATTGGGAACTCAAAGTGGCCCTGGAAAAAAAGGTAAAAGTGGCCCCATGTTGTTGGAGGAGCCAAACTGGCAGAGGAATGGCCATACCCAATACCCAATACCCAATCATGTAGGCCAGGTCAGCAAACTGTTAGCCCAGCTACAAATACAGCCTTGTATATTATTGAGTAGCAGACTTTCATACTAAATTCTTACACAGATCCCATATTAGGCTGAGATGAGATCACTGTTTATTTTTCGTTCTTCTGATCCGTCAAAAGAACAGGCAAATAAAGAAAAAAAATAAATGGACCCTAAAAAAATAAAACGGATCCTAAACATCAGTTACACATTTGGCACCAGTTTGAGCCATTTCCACCTGAGATCCTTTATTTTCTGAAAAAAAAAAGTACTGAATCAGAAGAATGGAAAAAAATTGTGATGTCAACTCAGCCTTAGGGCTCACAAACGGATCCGCAAAACATGGATACCGGCCATGTGCGTTCCGCATTTTGCCAAACAGATCATCCTGCCCCTGATTGAACAGTCCTATCCATGTCCGTATTGCAGACAAAGATAGGACAGGTTCTATTTTTTTTAGGAACGGCCCTGTGGACATATGGACATGGAATGCACATGGAGTCATTTCCGTTTTTTTCCGGCCCCATTGAAGTGAATGGTTCCGCATACAGGGTGCAAAAAAACTGGACATGGAACAAATATTAATTTGTGTGCATGAGCCCTTAGATGTTACTTGACTTTGTATTTTTATGTTTAACATATTTTGCACACACTGCAGTACATATCTATAGTGTATATATATATATATGTATATACACACTGCAGTACATGTCCATACATATATATATACACACTGCAGTACATGTCCATACATATATATATATACACACTGCAGTACATGTCCATACATATATATATACACACTGCAGTACATGTCCATACATATGTATATACACACTGCAGTACATGTCCATACATATATATATATACACACTGCAGTACATGTCCATACATATATATATATATATATACACACTGCAGTACATGTCCATACATATATATATATACACACTGCAGTACATGTCAATACATATATATATACACACTGCAGTACATGTCCATACATATATATATATACACACTGCAGTACATGTCCATACATATATATATATATATATATACACACTGCAGTACATGTCCATACATATATATATATACACACTGCAGTACATGTCCATACATATATATATACACACTGCAGTACATGTCCATACATATGTATATACACACTGCAGTACATGTCCATACATATGTGTATATAACTGCAGTACATATCTATTTATATACACACACTGCAGTACATATCTGTACATATGTGTATATCTATTTATATACACACACTGCAGTACATATCTGTACATATATGTATATCTATTTATATACACACACTGCAGTACATATCTGTACATATGGATATATATAACTGCAGTATATATTTATACATATGTATACACACACATAGACATACACTCCAGGACTACCCCTAGTAATCGATATATATACTGCAGTACATATCTATTACTAGGGGTAGTCCTGCAATACACTTGGTGAGGACATGGCACACAGAGGGACCAGGCTGAGGAACTTACTGATGAAGTAGGAGGAGGTAGTGTCAGCATATCCCTTATGACAGCAGGAGGGCCAATGTCTCCATGTTTGGAGAGCAGGAAATCCAGTCGGTAGGGGAGTGCTGTCATTGGCTGGCAGGCATCATGTGACAGCTTAAGGCTCCGAGCTGGTTTTCAGTCTGATTGGTAAGGCTGCAGCTCTGTCAGGATACGTGTGGGCAGGAAAGGGAGGTGTCACCTTGTGGAGGCCCGAGAGGATTCTGTTCGGCTGGATGTGATGGAGTTCTCACACATCGCAGGCCAGTGCGGTCATTACCATAAACATTGTATGATAATGACAGCACGCTGTGCACAGCAGGTTAGCGTCTGTAGTGTGTATTACAGGCAGTAACACACAATGCTAACCGCTGCTTTCATTATCATGCACAGTGTATGATAATGACTGAGAGCAGGAGGGCTGGCTGGCCGCGATGTGTATTAGAGCCGGCTGCTGAAGAAATGGCTCTGCCGGCCCCATGCCTAGTAAAAGGCAATCGGCCCACCGGGAGTTTCCCCGGTTAGGTGCATTGCCAATCCGCCCCTGGGAAAAAGACTTCATTTGGGCCACCATGGATGTATCAGCACTGTACAGTAATATTCCTCTTGATTTAGGACTGAAGGCGGTCAAAAAATTCCTGGAAAAGGATGAGAATATGCCCAGTCTACAGAGTAACTTTATCCTAGAAGCGATAGATTTTATTCTTCATCATAATTATTTTATCTTTAATGACAATTTTTACCTCCAAGAAAGAGGAACGGCAATGGGTACGAAATTTGCACCTTCATATGCCAACCTTTTTATGGGGGCTTTTGAAGAGGAATATAGGAATCCCAATATAGTTTTTTTATAGGAGATATATAGATGATCTCATTTTAATTTGGAAAGGCGACCTATCTTCCCTTAAATCCTTTGCAGAGACACTGAATAATAATAGTTGGAAACTAAAATTCTCCCTAGAACAAGACCCCGAAAAGGCTATATTTTTAGACTTACATTTAAGTATAAAAGATAACCCCATCTGTACCAAAACCCACTTTAAAGAAGTGGATGCTAATAGCTATCTGGACTACAAAATCTGTCATTATTCTAAATGGAAGAAAAACATCTCATATTCTCAGATGAAAAGAGTTAGAAGAAACTGTTCAGATGAGACAACTATGAAAGAACAGATGAAAATCCTGAGCACACGTTTTAAGAATAAAGGGTATCCAAGAAAATTAGTCAGGGATTCAGCACAAAGAGCATCTATAATTAGCCAAGAGGAGGGCCTTAAACCATCAAACAAAGCAATAAATAAAAATAAAACACAACTTGTACATGAATTAACAGAATCCACAAAAATACCCACAAAAGAACATTTCACAGATTTTTTTCCCAGCATTGGAATATCCTCCAGAAGGATCCAATACTTGGGGATACCATACCAAGATACCCTATTCTCACATTCCGAAGATCTAGAAACTTAAAAAGTATCCTAGCCCCTTCTTGCCCCAAATTGTCCAACATTAAAACACCTGGACATAGTAATACAGAAAAAGGAGCCTTCAGATGTAACTCGAAATGATGTAAATGCTGCGAGATGATCAATCACGGAGTAAAAACAATACAAATAAATAAAGATCAAAGCATTCCAATCCAGCAAAACATCAATTGTGGCACTTCAAATGCCATTTACATGTTGGAATGCCCATGTGGTTTGAGATATATGGGACGTACCACACAGTCATTGAGAGAAAGGATGAACGAACATCGCTCCAACATTAACCGTGGGATTGAAACACATAGCGTTCCCAAACACTTTACTAAATTTCATATGAAAGATCCATCTTTGCTGCGAGTCACCCCTATTGAATGGGTTCCCAGTTCCTTCCAACAATTGAGCCGAAAGGAGATGTTCTGGATATTCAGATTGAATACGCTATCTCCTTTCGGTCTTAATGAAGCTCTGGAGTACAATAATTATTAGGAAATAAGCAAAAAAGTGCAGCTTAATAATATTTTCTTCATGTACATACCACATGAATGGCAATCCATACCACATGAATGGCAATATACATTTTTTTTTTTTATTTATTTTTTTTTTTTTTCTTCTATTTGTATCAGCCACTTTGTTATATAATGCTACAGTGTCCATGATTATTCAACAAATTCCCTTTTATTTTCATGACATAATTTTTTTTATTCTATCATTTCTAGTGATGAGCGAATCGAAGCGGCAATATTCGTGATTCGCACGAATATTGCCCGCTTCGGCTTGGCTCGGCATCCCGAGGCAGCGCGGACTCGTGATTATTCGTGCGTCACTGCAAGTTTGAAATGCCCGGTTTTTTCAGCCAATCAGCATCAAAGGGAAGCCTGTGGGAACGCCTGCTGTGATGTAACAGCCCCTATACCTCCCCAGCAGTGATTGGCTGGCAGTGACATGTGACCTAAATTTACATAAGGTAGGGACCTGCAGCATCAGCCTCATTGTGCTTTGGGAAGGAGAAGAGACAGACAGTGTTAGCTAGTGTAGTGTGTGCAGCAAGCAGTTAGTTAGGAGTTAGGTTAGGAAGCCCCAACAGTCTTTTTAAAGACTATACTCTGAAGAACAGTATACAGTATATACTGTAAGCCTGTATTCTGTGTAGGATAGGACGCCCCAACAGTCTTTTTAAAGACTAATTGATTCTGTGAAGCAAAGTATACAGTATATGCTGTAAGCCTGTATTCTGTGCAGGATAGGAAGCCCCAACAGTCTTTTAAAAACTAATTGATTCTGAGAGAAAAATTCAGTATATGCTGTAAGCCTGTATTCTGTGCAAAGCTGTGCCTGGT
>ONZH01000884.1:0-36576 GCA_900303285.1 Rhinella marina
TTTGCTTCTACCTCCTGGATCAACTTGCAGGATAACAGGCATTACTTAATTCTCTTAGGATACGGGGGTGTATGCCATCAGTTCCTGGCGATTTGTCTATTTTAATCTTTTTAAGACGCAGCTCTACTTCTTCCTGGGTTAGACAGGGCACTTTTTAAAGAGGAATTTACTTTTATATTCTGCATTTCATCTGACAGTTTATTTTCCTCAGTGAATACAGTGGAGAAAAGATATTTAGTAGCTTTGCTTTCTCCTCATCGCTCTCTTGCAAACTCCCCCCTCATTACTCTGTAAGGGGCGACACCTTCAGGTTTATACTTTTTACCATTTATATAATTAAAGAACATTTTAGGGTTAGTTTTATTCTCTTTGGCGATTAATCTCTCGGTCTCTAGTTTGGCTGTTTTTATTTGTCTTTTACATATTCAATTTTTTCCTTATAGTTTTTCAATGCTACCTCGCTCCCCTCCTGTTTTAGTGATTTAAATGCTTTCTGTTTGTCATTTATTGCTTTCTTTACAGTTCTATTTATCCACATTGGTTTTTTTCTTGTTCCTTAACCTTTTATTCCCATAAGGTATGTACCTCTCACAATTAGATATTAGGATGCTTTTAAAAATATCCCATTTTGTGGCTGTATTTTTATTTTTGAGGACTTTGTCCCAGTTAGTTAGGTCTATGGCCTCTCTTAGTTGGCTAAATTTAGCTTTTTTGAAGTTTGGTATTTTTGTTCCTCCCTGAAGAAACGCTCTTTTGAATGACAATTGGAAGGTTATTACTTTATGGTCACTATTTCCCAGGTGTCCCCCAACCTGCACATCTGTTGTTCTGTCAGGTCTATTGGTTAGTACTAAGTCCAGTATGGCTGTCCTTCTAGTCGGGTTCTGAACCAGTTGGGAAAGGTAATTGTCTTTTGGTTATTGCCAAGAACCTGTTTCCTTTATGAGATATACAGGTTTCAGTTCCCCAGTCTATATCTGGGTAGTTGAATTCCCCCACAATAACGACCTCATTATGATTTGCCGCCTCGTGTATTTCATTTAGAAGTAGATTTTCTGTGGACTCTGGTATATTAGGTGGTTTATAATAAACTCCTATCAGTATTTTAATATTGTTTTTGGCTCCATTTATTTCTACCCACAGTGACTCCACATGTTCATGTCCCTCACTTATATCTTCCTGGAGTGTGAGCTTTAGACAGGACTTTACATAAAGGCAGACCCCTCCCCCTGTACGGTTTTGGCGATCCTTTCTAAACAGACTGTAACCCTGTACGTTAACTGCCCAGTCATAGGTATCATCCAGCCATGTCTCAGTTACTCCCACTGTCATAGTCCTCCTCACACATCACTACTTCCAGTTCAACCAGTTTTATTAGTCAGGCTTCTGGCATTAGTGTACATACACTTAAGAGGTCTATGTATATTTCTTACCTTACACCTTTCCTTTTGCACTGTTCTAGTTCCTCCTTCCATTCCTCCCCCAGGTCTTTATTTGCACTATCTTCCCCATCTATAATGTAGTTACCCTCCCCCCAAGTCCCTAGTTTAAACACTCCTCCAACCTTCTAGCTATCTTCTCCACCAAAACAGCTGCCCCTTCCCCATTGAGGTGCAGCCCATCCCTACGGTAGAGCCTGTAGCCGACACAGAAGTCGGCCCAGTTCTCCAAGAACCCAAATCCCTCCTTCCTACACCAGTTCTTGAGCCACTTGTTTACCTCCCTAATCTCCCGCTGCCTTTCTTGTGTGGCTCGTGGTACAGGCAGTATTTCGGAAAACACTACCTTTGAGGTCCTTGCCCTAAGCTTATGCCCTAAATCCCTAAAATCATTTTTAAGGACGCTCCCCCTACCTCTAACTTTGTCATTGGTTCCAATATGGACCATGACTGCTAGATCTTCTCCAGCCCCTCCCAGTAATCTGTCAACCCGATCCGCGATGTGCCTAACTCGAGCACCAGGAAGACAACACACCATTCAACGATCCCGGTCTTTGTGACAGATTGCCCTCTCTGTACCCCTAATAATTGAATCTCCCACTACCAGCACCTGTCTGGCCTGCCCTGCTCTCCTGCTTACTGGAGCTGACATTCCCCTGACTGGCAGAGAAAGTGTCTGGCTGCAGCAGTGCTCTCCTTGAAGTAACATCCCCCTCATCTGCCAAACTTGCAAACTTATTGGGGTGTGTCAGATCAGGGCTAGCCTCCCTGGCACTTTTCCCTCTACCCCGCTTTCTAACTGTTACCCAGCTAGCTACCTCACTTTCCTGGGCCTCCTCACTACCACCCTCCCCCATATCTACCCCATAGACTGCTTGCTCAATTCAGGCCACCCTCAAAAGAAGGACTTAAAGGGAACCTGTCATCTCCGAAACACCCCCTGAACTAGAGTAAGCGGTGTAAGTGATGCTGAATCCAAATATGTAAGTTTTATCTTCATACTCACTTCTATTCTGACTCTGTGCTCCCACAAACCAGCAGTAAAATGCACTCACTGGACTCCAGTGCTCACTCATATAATGGAGAGGACTCAAAGAAGAGTCCTGTGAATGCATTTTACTGCTGGTTTGTGGGAGCACAGCGTCAGAATGGAAGTGAGTATGAAGATAAAACTTACATATTCGGATTCAGCATCACTTACACTGCACACCGCTTACTCTAGTTCAGGGGGTGTTTCGGAGATGACAGGTTCCCTTTAAAATCCCCGCCGCAGGTCTGGCTAAGTCACGCCCCCGACTCGGTCAGGCCACGCCCCCTCCCACTCCGCTGCCAACAGGGATTGAAAAATTGAAGGTAAAAATCAACTTCTGTCAGCTGGAGGGGTGGGAAAGAGGGTGACTTTCTCTCTGCAGCGACACACACAAACATTAAATGAAATAGATTAAATATACCCGTGCGAAGTGATGTTTTCTTCCACTGCTACCTGCTGTGTTTCCTCATAAATTACCATGGCATTGACCTGTAATTCAGGCCACCCTCAAAAGAAGCACTTAAAAGCAACCCCCCCCCAAAGGTCCTGCTAAACCACGCCCCCGACCCGGTCAGGTCACGCCCCCTTCCACTCCGCAGCCAATGGGGATTGAAAAAATGAAGGTAAAAATCAACTTCTGTCAGCTGCATTGACTTTCTCTCGGCAACAACACAAAGAAACATTAAATGAAATAGATTAAATATACCCGTGCAAAGCGGGGTCCTTCTACTAATCTCTTATATATATAAAAATGAGTTTCTGTCTGTCTGTCCATCTGTTCTCTATGCGCGACCAAACTACTGGACTGATTTTCACTAAATTCGGCACACAGGTACATCAGGTGTCCAGGAAAGTTTTAGACCAGGTCTCAGCTCTCTAGGACGTACAGTTCCCGAGATATTCCCAAAATATTATCTCTATTAGCCAATATTAGCCTGGGAGCATTTCACTTCAAATCCCAACTGCCAGTTTCTCCACATACACACCGGTTTCCATAACAGCCCAGCCAGGTAATTAGCAGCCAGCTGAGGAGCTCAGGTAAATAACAACCCTGCTTTAAAGGGGCAGAGCGCTGTGGATGCTGTTAAAGGGGTATTCCGGTTACCAGAAATATAACTTATATTTTAGACTAATTTTAGACTAAGACCATTCAGTAGTAATAAAAGATGTTTTCTTCCACTGCTAACCATTGCGTGTCCTCATAAATTACCATGGCATCGACCTGTAATTCAGGCCACCCCCTAAAGAAGGACTTAAAACCTCCGTCCCAGGTCTCGCTAAGCCACACCCCTGACTTGGTCAGGCCACGCCCACTCCGCAGCCAATGGGGATTGAAAAAATAAAGATAAAAATCAACTTCTGTTAGCTGCATTGACTTTCTCTCTGCAACGACACACAGAAACATTAAATGAAATAAATGAAATAGACTCATTTTAGACTACGACCGTTCAGTAGTAATAAAAGATGTTTTCTTCCACTGCTACACATTGTGTGTCCTCATAAATTACCATGGCATTGACCTGTAATTCAGGCCACCCTCAAAAGAAGGACTTAAAAGCAACCCCCCCAAGGTCCCGCTAAACCACGCCCCCGACCCGGTCAGGTCACGCCCCCTCCCACTCCACAGCCAACGGGGATTGAAAAATTGGAGGTAAGAATCAACTTCTGTCAGCTGCATTGACTTTCTCTCTACAACGACACACAGAAACATTAAATGAAATAGATGAAATATAACAAGGCGAAGCCAGGTCCTTCTGCTAGTCTCTTACATATATAAAAATGAGTTTCTGTCTGTCTGTTCTCTATGCATGACCAAACTACTGGACCGATTTTAAATAAAATCCGGAACACAGGTACATCAGGTGTCCGGGAAGGTTTTAGACCAGGTAAATAACAACCCAGCTATTTCTCTTCACTGCTTTAAAGAGGCAGAGCGCTGTGGATGACACTGTTAAAGGGGTATTCCGGTTATCATAAGTATAACTTATGTTTTAGACTAAGACCGTTCAGTAGTGATAAAAGATGTTTTCTTCCACTGCTACCCATTGCGTGTCCTCATAAATTACCATGGCATCGACCTGTAATTTAGGCCACCCTCTAAAGAAGGACTTAAACCCCCGCCCCAGGTCTCACTAAGCCACGCCCCTGCCGTCACGCCCCCTCCCGGTCAGGTCACGCCCTCTCCCACTCCGCAGCCAATGGGGATTGAAAAAATGAAGGTAAAAATCAACTTCTGTCAGCTGCACTGACTTTCTCTCTGCAATGACACACAAAAACATTAAATGAAATGGATGAAATATACCCAGGCGAAGCCGGGTCCTTCTGCTAGTATAGATATATATATATATATATATATATATATATATATATATATATATATATATATATTAAAATGTCCTGGGCATGCCTATACCGCATTCAAGTGAAGAGAGCTTAGCTCTACCCAGGCCAGTGATACTAGTCATGACATCACTGGGCCTGAGGGAAACAGAGAGAAGGCCGCAAAACTACTGTAGCACCGCTGCCTTCTCAAACAGCTGATCTGACACCCTCCAATCAGATGCTGATGATCTATCAGGTTTAGATGACTTTTTAATTCAAAATAAAATGGAGGCTTATGACAATGTATAGAAATCTTGTTCTACACACCCTTTCCCGTTGGCCCAACCCCTTTTTAAAAGGAAGATGGACATTGATCCAGGGATCAATATAGCAGAATTACAGGTTGGACTTAATGGACTTTTGTCTTTTTTTCAACCTTAACAACTATGTAATTACAAGTATGGCATTCCCATTCACTTCTAAGGGGCAGCTCTGTACCATGCACTTGAGCAGACAGAGCCATCCCACAGAAGTGAATAGGGATGCCATACTTGTAATTACACCCGATCACCACTGCAAATGCTGCGGAGAGCAGGTAAACAGAGCAGAAAAGGAAGCACCCATATGAGCGCTGCCTTCTCTTCAAACAGCTGATCAGCAGGGGGTGTCGGTAGTCGGACCCCTGACGATCCAATATTGATGATCTATCTCTCCACTACAAGGTTGATTGAGCTGTGTAGTTCTGGAGCTAAAGCTACAACAAAACAGCTGATCAGGAAGCATCCTAGCATAGGCCATCATTTAGAAAAAAATGGAAACTCCTTTAAAGGTGAAATTACTGGCATCGCTAACATGTTGTTTACACCGTTTTTAACATTATTCACTGGTAACTAGTCAGAGAAAATTTTATATAAAAAACTGTACCATTACAATATTATAAAGCATACATACCCTCCAATAACGATTATGCTGTCATCTATTTGAAATGTTTCAATAATTAGTTGGAGGCAAGACACAGCACCTAGACGCTTCTAAAATAAAACAGATGAGGTGAAAGATAGACAAAAGAAAACAATCCATTATTGTAAGTATTATGTTATTATCATTTTACAGGGCAGGCCAAGCAGGAGGCTGGGGAGGGGTTATCTGAGAAGAAGGCAGAGCTGGGCACTTACAGCCCGAACGCCGCCCCTGGGCACTTGCGAGCCCTCATTTATATATGAATAAAACAGTGTTTTTGCCTCCAGTGAACATCAAAACAAAAGAACAAAGTTACCATTTGACTCATGTATAGTTATGCTACAGTACTATGTAAGCAGTGTATAAGGGCAAATTGTGGTGACAGACTCCCTTTAAATGCCTGGAGGAGACGGTGTGCCGCAGGGCAGAGCAATGCATTAGAACCCGAGGCCCAAGGTTACTGTAATAAAAAGGACTATGGCAGATTGCTTAAAGGCTATTTACACCTTTGGAGCAATTTTTTTTATTATTGCATTATACTTATTTTGACCTAAAAATCACTTTTTCAATTGGTCTTTATTAACAATATGGAATCCTTTTTTGTGTACAGAGCTGAGAAGCTGTACTAGCTGCCTGTGGATTTTTTCTCAATTCCGTCATCTGAGGAGCAGACTGACAGCTTATCTCTTCTCTCTCACATCATAAACACTCATTAAAGCTCAATCCTTACCTTACTGATAAGAATGTGGTTTAAATAAGTGTTTATGGCCTTTCAGTAGTTTACAGATAAGGGTAATTAGAGGCACAACGTGGAAGTGAAAGTACCAGTCACCCAACTAACAGTTAACCCTTTGTGACTGAACAGCTCAATATTTTTAATAAAGACCAATTGAAAATATGATTTTTAGCCAAAACTAAGTTAAATGCAATCATAAAAAAATGACTCCAAAAGGTGTACATAGCCTTTAAAGGGAACATTCAAAGAATTCACTGCATTGGAACCCTGTAATTGTGGCGTGGGAGGTCCGACTGGTGGACAGAGGGAGCGCCTTCCCTCTGACTAACCTGTCAGCTGCTGTAGTTGCTATTGACCCTGGTACCCACCTTGTATGGGGCAAACTCAGCTTGCGAGCCTGCTCCATAAATACCTTTTGTATGTATGATGGATATAGCATTCTTACAGCATAAAGTTGTTAATGGACATTGACTGTGTCTGCAAGTTTACCTCAGTATTAAAAAAATGAGGACTAAAGCATGAAGATTAGTAAGTGTCTGCAAGACTACTGTGATATGACTGAGTGTTTATTATTTTATTTGCAAGGTGTGCTTTTATATGTTTCCCTTTTTATGATTTTGCATTCTACCAACATACCTCATTTGAAGATGTCCCATCACTAATTACTGTTACAAAAGGGTAATTATTTGCCCATTCTTTAAATTTACTATAGTACATGTCATTGGTCTAAAAAAAAGAAACAGAAAAAAAAGCAGCATTAGAAAATAAGACAATTATCCCCTATATTTGGAGAAATTAATATTCTTAAATATATTTTAAAAATGCATAAATACAGAGTAGTACAATTTACAGTCCAATCTGGGCTCTCTGCTGCCAAATTCAAATCCCCTGCCTCTCTTCACTGGTCTTCCAGTTCCCATCTGTCCGCCTTCTGCACAGATGAAGTCACGTGTGCGGCTGCAGTCACTGACTGGCTTCAGCAGTGACATGTTTCCAAGTGGCACATCACTGCTGGATCATGTGCTACTTTGGGAAATATCACCACAGAGGTCAGTGGATGCAGAAGGCAGCCTAACAGCATATGTGCTGCTTACTGCCACACATTATAAGGGAGCATTTGTACTACTGAGAGAACTATAAGGGAGCATTTTTTTCTTGGGGCACACATTATAGGGTTTTATTACTACTGGGGGCACTATGGTGGACATATTTACTACTGAGTGCATTATGGTGGGCTTTATAACTACTGAAGGCTACTGTGGTGGGTCTACTGGGGCGCTATAGGTGGCTTTGGTACTACTGGGGGCACTATGCGAGCATTATTACTATTGGGCTTTGATACTACTGGGAGCTCCACATCAGAAATTAATACTACTGGGGAACTATGTGGATCATTACTTGTAAGGGCCCTATGGAGGCATTATTACTCTTGGGGGCACTGTAGGGGCACTATTACTACTAAGAGCACTTTGTAAGAGAAATATTACAATTTGTGGGATTTTGTGAGTACTATCACTGTGGGGTACCTCGGCACAGTATCAGGTTAGCACAATTATTTTTGGGGAACACTATGTTTACAGCACTATTACTTTCAGGGGCACTATTTGCCGGGTGCAATTATTTTTGAGGGCACTGTACGGCAATAAGTATTCAAGGAGGCACTATCTGTGAGGTACTAGTATTTTCAAGTGAACTATCTGTTTCAGCAGTATAGTATTAGGTATCACAGAGGTCACAGTATTAGGGTAGGCAAGATGGTGTGTTCAGAAAGTGGGAGGATGGTGGAAAAGTAGAAACCTAAGATATCTGTGAAAAACTCTGCAAAGATGAGTGAAAAAAGTCATCGTTGTGGTCTGGTCCAAATGGAGAAGATGAAGAAAGAACATATATATCAGAGGATATCACTGGATGTAAGAGGTATGTAGTGCATTGGAGTCTATGATATCAGCAATCAGATGATTGCTTGTTATAGTTCCCTTAAATAAAGTTTTTAAAAATAAAAAAATTAAAAAAAAAACATAAAAATTCAAATCACCCTTTCCCCAAAATAAAAATAGTAAAACATTTTTTTTTTTTAAATACACATCATGGGTGTCGCCATGTGCGAAAATGCCCATACTATAAAAATATAAAAATTTCTTTCCTATACGGAAAACAGTGAAATGGAAAAAAGCGTAAAAATGGCAGATTCACCTTTTTGTGTCGCTTTATTTTCTAAAAAAAATTTTTAAATAAAAAGTGATCAAAAAGTCATACACACCCTACAATGGTATCAATGAAAAGTTCAGATCACCTCACAAAAAATGAGCCCCCATACAGCTCCGTACACATCAATACCAAAAAGTTATAGGGGTCAAAATATGGCGAGAAAAAAAAATAATTCCAACTTTATAATTATTTTATCACTATCAAAACGCAAGAGAAACAAAAATATTAGATATCGCCGGATTCGTACTGACCTGTAGAATGAAAGTAGCTGGTCAATTTTAACCCCTTAATGTCAAAGCTACTTTTACACTTAATGCCAAAGCCACATTTTTTTAAATCTGCCATGTGCCAGTTTATTAATTCATAACTTTGGGATTCTTTCACCGATTCGACTGATTCCAAGATTGTTTTTTCGTGACACATTGTACTCCACGACAGTGGTAAATTTGAGTCAATATAAATCACCTTTATTTATAAAAAAAAAAATCCTAAATTTACAGAAAATTTGGAAAAATTTGTAATTTTCAAACTTTGAATTTCTCTGCTATTAAGGCAGATAGTGATCCCTCACAAAATAGTTATTACTTTACATTTCCCATATGTCTACTTTATGTTGCCATCATTTTGTAGATGTAATTTTATTTTTTGGGGATGTTAGAAGGCTTGGAATTTTAGAAGCAATTCTTAAAATTTTTAAGAAATTTTCCAAAACCATTTTTTAAGCACCAGTTCAGTTCTGAAGTCACTTTGTGGGGCTAACATAATAGAAACCACCATAAATTACCCCATTTTAGAAACTACAACCCTCGAGGTTTTCAAAACTAATTTTACAAACTTTGTTAACCCTTTATGTATTCCACAAGATTTAAAAGAAAATGGAGATGAAAATTTCACTTTTTTTTGCAGATTTTCCATTTTAATCCATTTTTCCTGTAACACATCAAGGGTTAATAGCAAAAAAAACCTCAAAAACTATTACCCTGATTCTGCGATTTACAGAAACACCCCACATGTGATTGTAAACTACTGTATGGGTGCATGGCCAAGCGCAGAAGGAAAGGTGCCCCAGATGGTTTTTGGAGGGCGAATTTTGCTGGACTGGTTTTTAGACACCATGCCCCATTTGAAGCCCCCCGATGCACCCCTACAGTAGAAACAACCAAAAAGTGCAAATATTTGGAAACTAAGGGATAAGGTGACAGTGTTATTGATACTATTTTGGGGTACATATGATTTTTGATCACTTTATATTACACTTTTTGTTAGGCAAGGTAAACAAAAATGGCTGTTCTGGCTCAGTTTTTTTTGTTTTTGTTTTTACTGTGTTCACCTGAGGGGTTAACTAATGTGATATTTTTGTAGAGCAGGTTCTTACAGACGTGGCGATACCTAACATGTATAGTTTTTTTTATTCATTTAAGTTTTACACAATAATATCATTTTTGAAACAAAAAAATCATGTTTTAGTGTCTCCATTGTCTGAGAGCTGTAGTTTTTTTATTTTTTGGGCAATTGTCTCAGGTAGGGGCTCATTTTTTGCGGGAAGAGGTGATGGTTAGATTGGTACTAGTTTGAGGGGCATACGCCTTTTTGATCACTTGGTATTACACTTTTTGTGATGTAAAGTGACAAAATATGGCTTTTTTGACCCTGTTTTTATTTTTATTTTTTACGGTGTTCACCTGAGGGGTTGGGTCATGTGATATTTTTATAGAGCGGGCTTTTACGGACACGGCGATACCTAATATGTTAAGGTATTTTATTATCTTCATTTTTAATCAATTAAAATGTGCTTATATGGGGAAAATGGGATTTTTTTTAACTTTTTTTTTTTACTTTTTTATTTTTTATTTTTTTTTACACTTTTTTGACTTAGAAACACTTGGTTCTTGAAGATCCAGTGGGTCTGGTGTTTTACAATACACTGCAGTACACTGTATAGTGTACTGCAGTGTATTTTCATTCATAGTAAGCCTGTTCAGGCTCCTGCCTTTAGCAGGAGCTTGATCAGGCTTACCTCTACCATGGCAAGCCGGACGAAAGCGTCCGGTTGTCATGGTAACCATCGGGACGCTGCCACAGCAGAGCAGCGTCCCGATGGGAGGGAGCTCCCTCCCTCTCTCCTCCCCACACCATCGGTGCGCTGCCAGAGCACCGCAGCGCCCGATGGGAGAGGGAGCTCCCTCCCTCCCTGTTAACCCTTTGCATCCTGAGGTCCCTACGGACCGCGGCATGGAAGGGGTTAAACGGCTGACATCGCTGCCAGCAGCGATGTCGGCCGTTTGAAGCAGAGTGTCAGCTGTATGCTGACACTCTGCTTCAACCGCTCGGCCATCCTGACCGCTCGGCCATCCTGAAAAGGGGGGGGGACAAGTTAAAAATAATAATCTGGGAAAGGAGGTGGGGGATCGGGGGGGAAACTGCACAACATTTAGAAGGATCTGATCAGATCCTTTCAGCCAGCACGCGTATCCTGTGATTGGCTAGTCTGAACAGACTAGCCAATCACAGCGATCGCTGGCTCGGGACCGCCCCCATTGGTCCCGGGCTGGTTAGCTGAGACCCCTGGCTGTAAGTAACAGCCGGGGTCTCAGCGCTGTCACCATGTCAGCAGACATGTTGACAGTTTAACCACTTCCAGTCTGCCCATTGACTATAAACGTCCTGGTAGTGGATCTCTATCTCTGAATGGATGTTTTAAACGTCCTTGAGCTTTGCCCCTTGTGTGCAGTACCTGTACATAGAAGCTCCATGACTCAGCTGCATCCTGACAGCCAAGAACATGGAGCTTTAACCTGAGACCTTTTTCCTGGCCTCCAGGCTTTTGATCACTCTGACAAGCTGTCAAAGCCATCATAAATGCTTGTACTATCTCCCTCTCATTACTGCCGGTCACAGAGCAGTTTACAACCACATATCGGGTGTTTCTGCAAACTTCAGAATCAGGAAAATAAATATTCAGGTTTGATTTGCGGTTTACCCTTGCTATCTTATAGGAAAAATGAATTAACAATTGAAAATCTGCAAAAAAAATATATTTATTTTTAAATTTCACCCCCCTTCTGTTTTAATTCTTGTGGGAAATCTAAAGGGTTAACAAACTTTGTAAAAATCGGTTTGGATTACATTGGGGGCTGTAGTTTCTAAAATATGTTCATTTATGGGAGGTTTCTATTATTTAAGCCCCTCAAAGTCACTTTAGAACTGCAAAGGTCCTTTAAAATTAACTATTGGAAATTTTCATGAAAATCTTAAAAATTACATCTAAAATTTGAAGCCTTCTAACGTCCTCAAAAAATAAAATTACATTTCCAAAATTATGCCAATATAAAGTGAACATATGGTGAATGTTCATTAATAACAATTTTATTAGATATTCCTATGCAACTTAAAAGCAGAGAAATTAATATTTTTAAAAATTGTGATTTTTTTCAAAATTTTCAGTAAATTTTGGATTTTTTATAAATAAAGGTAAAATATATTGACTCAAATTTACCATTAACACAAAGTACAATGTGTCACAAGAAAACAATCTATGAATGGCTTGGATAAGTAAAAGCGTTCCAAAGTTATTACCACATGAAGTGACACATGTCAGATTTGCAAAATTAGGCCTGGTCAGGAAGGGGGTAAATGGCCCTGATGGGAAGTGGTTAATGCCATGACGAGTATACACGTCATGGAGGGCTAAATAGCAGTGCTCCATGACGAGTATACACGTCATCGGGCGGGAAGGGGTTAATGCACATCGAACGCTGTTAATAAAAAAAAAAAGTGAAACTGTGGCGGAAATGCGTTTTTTTTTGCAATTTTACCCGATTTGGAATCTTTTTTCCCGCTTCCCACTACATCATATGCAATATTAAATGGTGGCATTGGAAAGTACAACTTGTCCCGCAAAAAATAAGCCCTCATACAGCTATGTGAACAGAAAAATAAAGTTATGGCTCTGTGATGGCAGGGAGCGCAAAACGAAAACACAAAAACAAAAAAACATCTGGGAGTGAAAGGGTTAATGCTGCATGCTGCAGTCAAATATGAAGAAACAGTTGGCAGAGGCTTAAAAGAGAGCCTATAATAGTGGTGTAAGAATAGTCTTATTTTGTCAACATTAATGACTGTTTGTTTCCTTGGGGGTACTCTGTTTGAACGTCTTGGTATGAAAAGGCTGACAATCACTGGTGTATTACACTGTCTGTGCAATACTGACAGGCACCATCAGGCTGCATCAGTGAGGCATAAAGTGCAGGCAGGCCTGAGCCTTCATTAGGCCCCAGGCTGTCATCTGAAGACATCAAAACCCTGCAATTTCATTTGTGGGGCTCTGATGGCAGACAGAGGGCACCCCTTCCTCTAAACCACTTAGGTGCTGCTATTGACTGCAGCATCTAAGGGGTTAAACAGCCAGACTCAGTGCTTCTGACTATCAGGGCTGTTACAGCAGGATCCCAGCACTCAGGTGAGAATTGAACCCCCTCTCTTCAGTGCAGTGTTTAGACTAGGTTGCTGTAAAAAGGCTGACAAAGAACAGAAGTAAAAAGCTGTCTTAGCGATCACTAACAGGTTAAGCACTCATTGACAAAAAAAAAAAAAAAGCACAGAGAGAGAGTTGTTGGAATCAAGTGAAACTTCATATCTGTGAATGTAATGATGATATATGTAAGTGATTACAATACTAGAGTAAAAGGATAAGTTTATTGAGGAAAACTGTACAATTGAAAGGAGGCTCTAGTACTGTGTTGGGCTGCCTCTAGCCTGGATACAAGATAAGATACGGTTGGGCATGGAGGCATAACAGATTCCATATGGTATCCTGCGGCATATTAGACCATAGATGTTATCAGGGGTCAGTACAGAGATCTCTCACATGACCTATTTATCCCCAGGACTGTGACTGTGACGAGGGGACATCCTCTGCATTTGTACACAAACATAGAAGAGGATTCTTTACGGTAAGAGCAGTAAGACTATGGAACTCTCTGCCTGAGGAGGTGGTGATGGTAAGTTCACTAAAAGAGTTCAAGAGGGGCCTGGATGTATTTCTGGAGGGTAATAATATTACAGATTATAGCTACTAGAGAGGGGTCGTTGATCCAGGGAGTTACTCTGATTGCTTGATTGGAGTCGGGAAGGAATTTTTTCCCCTAAAGTGAGGGAGAAAAATTATGTTACTATGTTACCATTGGGCCTGTACACTCTAACTGCACACTCAGTTAGTCCCAGAAATGTCCGACTGGCGATACAACTGTGACCAGTCAGGCCAAAAAAGTTTTGCAATCTGGCGGTGACTTCCTGGCTGAGGTCTGATGAAAAATATTTTTTTCTTATTGTCCTCCTGTAAAACCTAGGTGCGTCTTATGGGCCGGTGTAAAGGTATAGTTTTTGTGTGAATTTTTACATGCAAATTTACACAGCAAAATGCAATTCTGCTGTGGAACAAATGGCAGGGATTGCCACTTTTCAGCCCCATAGGACAACATGGGGAAAGACTTTACGTGGCATAATTTTCTGTCACATGTGAAGGCACTCATGCTCTTCGCAATGTTCTGCTGGGAGACTTTGCATCCATGTGAATATCGCTTTGACATATGGGTGCCAATAGTAGCTTCTTTTTAACAAGATAAAGTACCATTCCACACTGCAAAGATTGTTCAGGTATGGTTTAATCCTTTGAGGACATTCTCAAATTTTTCATTTTGTGTTTTTGTTTTTTACTCCTTGCCTTCCCAAAGCTACAACTTTATCTTTCCATTCACATAGACGTATGAGGGTTTTTTTTTTTTTGCACACATCTAATGTTACCATTTAATATTGCATATGATGTAATGGGAAGCTGGAATACCATTTTGGGGTGTGTATGACTTTTTGATCATGCTTGATTCATTTTTTGGCAAAGTAAAGCAATGAAAAAAGAAACAGCAAACTGGCCATTTTGATTTTTTTCCATTATGTTGTTCACCGTACAGGATAAATACTTTTTAATTTTTATAGTACCATGTTTTTTAGACACGGTGGTGGAAATGATCTTTATTTTTACTATAATTTATTTTTATTTATATACTCTTAGTTTTTTTACACATACTTTCTGTCTAATTAGGGGACTTTAACAAGTGATTTGTATATCGCTTGCCCCATAAACTGAAATGAATTAGCATTGCAGTCTAAGGGAGTTGAGCTACAGTATGTTCCTATGGAACCCTACCACCTGCAGGCCTTCATTGGAACTACGGCTGTAGTAGCCTTGGTTCCTTCAGATACTGAAAGTATTACAGGGAACAAATGGTTCCCATGTTCAAGCCCTGGGAGTGCATCTTTCCTAGGGAAAGCCGTCTCAGATGCTGTGCTCACAATTGATGGTGGTACTGCCGGTATGTAAAACAACAGAATCCTGGCGGCTATGGCCCTTGCTCCACTTCGGAGCGGTCACCATCTTTAACATGCAGACATTCACACGTACATGTTTGGCAGATGTCCTGAAGAGGTTAAGGAATATGACTGAGTTAATTGTGTTTTCTTCCACAGATCTCACTCAATTGTGCTGGCAAAAGTCCTACTCATGAAGGCTCCAGCTCACAATTCACAGCTAGACACCACAAGACACATTAAGAGTCCAAACCTCAACTGGTGAGAGCCGAGTTTTAATGTTACGGCTAATCGGTGTCAATCTCACTATGTACAGTATCTACATACAAACACATATACATAGTATATAACAATTTATCATCTGTAAAAGGAACACTTACAACGATGTAAATATCTTTAAGGTCATGATCTGCTTTTAAAGCTTCTATCCAATAAGAAATCAAAGGGAAACCTCCAACTGGAAGTAATGGTTTGGGCGTTCCAATGAGATCTTTTAATCGCTGTTCATTTACATTCTCCAGATCTTTCAGAAGTCGGGTTCCATAGCCAGCTGCCAAGATTACTGCCTTCATTTTCAGTCCTAGAAAAAAAAGTGTTTTATTACATTTTCCTTTTCCCATTTTGACTAATTTACATAACAGGACCCAGCAGATCGTCAAAATTAAGTGACCAAAGCACTCACCCCCTACACTATTTACATAGGCAAAGTTCTGTCTCTGAGTTTTGTCCCTTCCCCAAAGAAGCTACAGCAGGCTCCTAATGACAGCATCAAGCTTCATGCATGTGGTGCTTTGTGTAAAAATCATGAAGGAAAAGGCAGTTGCCAGAGTCAATTTCCTAGTCTCCATGTGTAGACTCTCTGAGGGAGATTTATCAAACTGCTGTAAAGTAGAACTTGCTTGTTGCCCACTGCAACCAGATTCCACCTTTCATTTTCCAAAGGAGCTATGAAAAATGAAAAGTGGAATCTGATTGGCTGCTATGGGCTACTTTACACCAGTTTGATAAATCTCCCCCTCTGTATTTCTTTTCTCTCTCCACTCAAAAAGCATAGGAGTTTGTAAACCTATCTAAAATGTAAATTTTTTAACCCTCTTCTAGGGTTGGGCAATATCAAAATATATTCCCACTATAATGATATTAAAAAATTTATCACAATAATGATATATATTGTGATAAATACCCATTGAGAAGAACAAACACTTGGGGCCACAAGAAGACATTATAGTGTATGGGTAGACAGGCCACAAGGAGACATTATACAAGTTGTAGGCTCCATACAGTATGTACAGTAGATACAGACCATATATGAGACACCTTTATTCAGTACCAAGTACTAGCTTTTACACTCCACTCCGCATGTGTCTTCCCCCTCCTTGGACAATCACAGGGCAGAACATATGAACTCCCTGAGAAAGACTGTCTCGCACCTCATATTTTTCACCTCACTCATGGACTGCTGACAAAGGCCATCTGGCCCTGCATGGACGTTTCCTCAAGTCTAACACAAGACGTGTCTCTGGACATTCAGGGCATTGATTGGCTGATGAGTCAAATGGGACGGTGGGCGGAGTCTTAGACAAATAGGTGTGGAGATGGGGCAGACTGCGGGAACTGACAGATAATGACGTCACAAAATACTGCAGTTATTAGGAAATGGTCATATCGCCATACTGTCATTTCTTAATATCGTGGTATATCAAGAACAGCAGTATAATCGCTCGATACCACTTCCCGCCGTGCGATGTAAATATACAGCGCAACAGGAAGTGAGTTGCCAATGTCGGCGGATTAACTCCTCATATGCAGCAGTGCATATAGGAGGCTTGCAAAGGGAAGGGCTCCCTTTGTCTCTCCATCAGCCCCCGTGCTGCAATGACAGTGGGCTAATGGTTGCTGTGGCAGCCCTAGGTTTCACACAAGCCTCGGAGCCTGCCAGCTACGGAAGCCTATAAAGCCCAGCCCCCGTGGCATCTGTAAAAAATCAGTTGTTCCCTTTTGAACCCTGCAGCATACCCAAACAGCAAGTTATGTCCACATTTATGGAATTTCAGTACTCAAAAGAACCTACCTAACAATTTAAAGGTCATGGTGAGGCACATGGTGGGCATAGCATACTGGGTATTGAAATGCAATATCAGTGGAAAATTTACAATTTTCACTTTGCACAGTCCACTGCGCATTCGTTTCTGCAAAATACCGCCCCTCAATGCTTTGATTGGTGGAGATTCCAAAATGGGGTCACTTCTATGGGTTCCATTTATTATTTCACCCCAGAGCCTCTACAGTTGTCAGTATAAGATGCATAAATTACCACATTGGGCCTCATATACGGTATGCATTGCACCATCTGCTGTGAATTCATCTTTGCAAAACACCTGTGGGGTTAAAATGTTAACTACACCCTTTGATAAATTCTGTGAGGGATGTGGTTTCTAAAATAGGGTCACTTCTTGTTTTTTTATTTAACCTCAGAGCCTCTGCAGTTGTCGGCCAGTGCTATGTTCTTTCTGAACCCTGCAGTGTGCCCAAACAGCAGTTTACGATCACATATAGGGTGATAATTGTGGGGTGGTTTTCTCCTGTTACCCCCTGTGAAAATGAAAAATTTGGGCCTAAAGAGACATTTTATTATAAAAAATATGACATTTTTCATTTTCACTGCCCAGTGTTTGTAAGTGAAATTTTAAAATATCACCTCCATTTTACTTTAATTCCTGTGGAACACCTAAAGGCTTAACAAAATTTGTAAAATCAGTTTTGAATAATCTAAGGTGTGCATTTTCTAAAATGGGGTTATTTATAGGTGGTTTCTATTACATAAGCACCTCAAAGTCACATCAGAACTTCATAAAAGTGGGTTTTATACATTTTCTTGAAAATTTGAATAATTGCTTCTAAAATTCCAAGCCTTCTAACGTCCTAAAAAATAAAATGACATTTACAAAATGAACTATTTTATCACTAGGTATCACTGTCTTACAAACAGAGAAATTAAAATGTAGAAAAATGCAAATTTTTACAAATTTTCTGTAAATTTACAATTTTTAAAAAATGAAAGGAAAAATATGAACCCAAATTCACCTCCAACATGAAATGTTAATGTGTCATGAGAGAACAATCTCACAATCTGTTACATAAGTAAAAGCTTTCCAAAGTTATGAGCACATAAAGTGACATGTCATATTTGCAAAAACAGGCCTGGGCAGGAAGGTGAAAACTGACCCAAGATAGAAAGGGTTAACTAAAATGTCATTTGCTATGTTATTTCATTATCTGCTTGTGCGTTATAAAATTTAATATTCATATAAAGGTTTTTGTGATTTCCAGAAAACCTTTCCCATTTATAATTAGGAGGTTCTGAGGAATGAAAGAGGTGCTTTTTTCCCATTTACATTTTTTATTAATTTTTGTTTCATACAAGATAACCTGAATAGTACAGATTTAGTAAAAACCATTAGAGGTATCACGACCTGTATACAATTACTAAATAAGTTGTGAATAACAAAATAAACATTATAAGAAAATGAACCAAGACTATAAGTCTCTCTGTGTTTATCATTCAATCAAGTGTTCTCTAGTGTCCCAAAGTAACCAACACTTCATGAATTTGTCCACCACATTCCTTTGCATGGCAACGGAATACTCCAGAGTCCTTACATCCTTAAGCCTTGTAAGAAGGTCAGATGTTGTTGGTGGAGAGGATCTTTTCCAGAATAAGGCTATCAGACATTTAGCAGCCATTAAAATGTGGAGGAGCAGACTGGCACCGGAACCCTCAAAGTGGGTGGCCCCTGAGACCAGAAGGGAGTCAGGGCCGGACATGACCAAAATATATGGAAGAGATTGGCTTGCGGCCAGGAGCACCTCCAGCATAAATTCGGTATCTCAGGATTCATGGCATGTAGTGCAGCAGGAGTATGATACCAGAACATTAGAATTTTGAATTGGTTTTCTTTATAAGATACTGAAGACGAGCTAATTTGCGCCCGTCTCCAAATGAGTCGCCAAGTTTCTGGAGAGAGCTCCTGTTGCAGCCAATCCTCCCATTTCAGCATATATGAATGTTTAAACCCAAGAGGGAAGTCAAAAGAGAGCAGTATCTGATATATATCAGTTATTAATCCCTTAGAAGAAGGGCTATGAGTACAGAGACGCTCGAATGGAGAGAGAGCAGGGATCCCAAGACACCCTTACAATAGTGCAATATTCTATGAAATTGATACCTCAAGGTAGATGAAAATGAGAATCTGGCCTGTAGGTCCTCAAATGTGGTGACTCTATCCGCGAGCTGGTCCTTTAAGTCTACAAGACGATACAGTCCAGCTCCTGACCATGGCCGTACCATATCCGCATCAGAACTGCCAGGGAGGTGTGGGGTGAAAAGGAATAGTGTAAGAGGAGAATGAAGAGTGGCTAAATTGTACCGCACCCTAGTCCCAAACCAAACCTCCCTAGTAAACCTCATAGAACTAAGAAGGTGAGAAGAAGAAACAGGAGCTGGTGGGCCCCATATCAAGGTCCCCAAATGGGTTAGTGCCAGCCTGAGTCTCTCAATCTCAGTCCACCGGCTATAGGAATGAAACGTCGACCAGGAAACAATCTGTCGTAGATGGGCCGCTAGATAGTAGTTAGCAAAGTTAGGAAATGCAAGGCCTCCACTCAGGACTGGAGCTATCAAAGTCTGAAAAGAAATCCTATGCCTTTTATAGTTCCAGATAAATCGAGTGAGGGACGCTTTTAGAGAGCGAAAGACCGTGGCCGGCACCTTCACAGGGAGTGTCTCAAACAGATATAGGAATTTGGGGAGAATAGTCATTTTTAGAGCTGCTATCCGACCCATCAATGAGAGCGGAAGTGACTTCCACTTTGCCAGAAGGGAATGCACCTCTGTCAATAGTGGTGGGAAATTAGCTTTGTATAGAGTGGAGTAATGAGGCGTAAGATGAATTCCCAGATACTTCATAGAATGGGTGCTCAAGGTATAGCGGAACTGTCTTTGTAAGAGGGACAACCTGTCAGGCTTAATATTGATCAGCAAAGCCTCTGATTTAGAGGTGTTTAATTTATAGCCCGATAGATTACTATATCTGTTTATTGTGGAATGGAGATTCGGAAGAGAAATAAATGGATTTGTCAGAGTTAACAGGACATCGTCTGCAAAAAGAGAAATTGTAAATAGCTTATCCCAAACCATAATGCCTTGAATATCGGGGGTATTACGTATAAGCGCAGCCAATGGCTCTATGCTAAGAACATATAACAGAGGGGACAGGGGGCACCCCTGGCGAGTCCCATTAAAAATAGAGAGGGGTGAGGAGTGTGCATGGGGCAGCCGGACCACAGCCGACGGGGAGGAGTAGAGTCCTCGTAAAGCTGTAAGAAAAGGGCCTCTGAATCCAAAGTGGTGCAAAGATCGGAACATAAAATCCCAATTTAAACAGTCAAATGCCTTTTCAGCATCTAAACTGACCAATAAGGACTCCACTCCTCCCCTGTTTGCCACATCTATCAAGTCAACCGCCCTCCTCGTGTTATCTCCCGCTTGACGAAATCTAACGAATCCTACCTGGTCTTTATGAATCAGATGGTGCAGCCAGTGATTCAGTCTATTTGCCAGCAATTTGGTGAATATCTTTAGATCTGAGTTCAATAAGCTAATGGGCCTATAGCTTGCACATTCGGCAGGATCCTTCCCGGATTTAGGGATGACAGTTACATAAGACCGTAGCATAGTGTCTGGAATCTTATCCCCTTGCAGGAACCCATTGAATAGCCCTACCATGTGAGGAATCAGTAAATCACCAAATGTCTTATAATAAGTGTAGGAAAGTCCATCCGGACCTGGGGATTTCCCTTTGGGTAATTCCAAAATAATATCACTGTTTTCCTCCGCTGTGATAAGCGGATTCAAATGGGCTAGTGCTTCAGGAGTAAGTGAGGGCAGATGGCAATCCGAGAAAAATTAGTCCAGAAGTGCGTTGCGTTTCACTTCCTCCTCGGGCAAAGACGCTGACGGATATAACGGATTAATTGCTCAGTAGAAGAAGAGGCTAGGGATTTAAGCCGGGCCCACAAGTCAACCACCTGTTTCAGCAGTCGCCTTGAGGGATGAGTGGTAAGGGAGTGCTCCGCGGTTCGCAGAGAGTGTAGACAATTATGATATTGAGCTTCTCTGTCCCTTTTCAAACGCGAAGAGAGGGATATACAAGTTCCACTGAACACTGCCTTATGTGTCTCCCACAAAGTGCCCTGAGAGGGCGCGCTTGGGGCATTTTCCGCAAAATAAAAACAGACAAGGAGGAGCGTAGCTAGTCGCAGGAAAGCGGATTAGTTAAGAGGGTATTATTTAGCCTCCAGTGGGGATATCTTAAGGGGCCAGAGGGGAAACGGAGTTCCACATGTATGGGGGCATGATCTGACCAAGTGATTGGGCCTACAGAGGCTGAAACTAGAGATCTAAGAGTCATAATATTGCCCAAAAAATAGTCCAATCTCGTATGTGTAAGGTGAGGATTAGAATAAAAGGTATATTGACGGGCCGTAGGATTATCTACCCGCCACAAATCATAGAAAGAGTACAGTCATGGCCAAAAGTTTTGAGAATGATACAAATATTAATTTTTACAAAGTCTACTGCTTCAGTTTTTATAATGGCAATTTGCATATATTCCAGAATGTTATAAAGAGTGATCAGCTTAACAGCAATTACTTGCAAAGTCAATATTTGCCTAGAAAATGAACTTTATCCCCCAAAACACATTTCAACATCATTGCAGCCCTGCCTTAAAAGGACCAGCTAACATCGTTTCAGTGATTGCTCCATTAACACAGGTGTGGGTGTTGATGAGGACAGGGCTGGAGATCAATCTGTATGATTAAGTAAGAATGACACCACTGGACACTTTAAAAGGAGGCTGGTGCTTGGCATCATTGTTTCTCTTCTGTTAACCATGGTTATCTCTAAAGAAACACGTGCAGTCATCATTGCACTGCACAAAAATGGCCTAACAGGGAAGAGTATCGCAGCTAGAAAGATTGCACCTCAGTCAACAATCTATCGCATCATCAAGAACTTCAAGGAGAGAGGTTCCATTGTTGCCAAAAAGGCTCCAGGGCGCCCAAGAAAGACCAGCAAGTGCCAGGACCGTCTCTTAAAAGTGTTTCAGCTGCGGGATCGGGCTACCAGCAGTGCAGAGCTTGCTCAGGAATGGCAGCAGGCAGGTGTGAGTGCATCTGCACGCACTGTGAGGCGGAGACTCTTGGAGCAAGGCCTGGTCTCAAGGAGGGCAGCAAAGAAGCCACTTCTCTCCAGAAAAAAACATCAGGGACAGACTGATATTCTGCAAAAGGTACAGGGAGTGGACTGCTGAGGACTGGGGTAAAGTCATTTTCTCTGATTAATCCCCTTTTCAATTGTTTGGGACATCTGGAAAACAGCTTATTCGGAGAAGACAAGGTGAGCGCTACCACCAGTCTTGTCTCATGCCAACTGTAAAGCATCCTGAAACCATTCATGTGTGGGGTTGCTTCTTAGCCAAGGGAATCAGCTCTCTCACAGTCTTGCCTAAAAACACAGCCATGAATAAAGAATGGTACCAGAATATCCTCCGAGAGCAACTTCTCCCAACCGTCCAAGAGCAGTTTGGCGATCAACAATGCCTTTTCCAGCATGATGGAGCACCTTGCCATAAAGCAAAGGTGATAACTAAATGGCTCAGGGAACAAAACATAGAGATTTTTGGTCCATGGCCTGGAAACTCCCCAGATCTTAATCCCATTGAGAACTTGTGGTCAATCATCAAGAGACGGGTGGACAAACAAAAACCTACAAATTCTGACAAAATGCAAGCATTGATTGTGCAAGAATGGACTGCTATCAGTCAGGATTTGGTCCAGAAGTTGATTGAGAGCATGCCAGGGAGAATTGCAGAGGTCCTGAAGAAGAAGGGTCAACACTGCAAATATTGACTTGCTACATTAACTCATTCTAACTGTCAATATAAGCTTTTGTTACTCATAATATGATTGCAATTATATTTCTGGATGTGATAAAAACATCTGACAAACACACATAAAAACCAGAGGGCAGCAGATCATGTGAAAATATAATATTTGTGTCATTCTCAAAACTTTTGGCCATGACTGTACATACGGACCAGTCTACGAAAGCCCCTAGACAAGCGCTTACACTGGGAATTAGGTAGGGTGGGTGGGGTTGTAAGCCTATCAGAACATTCTGAAAAAGGAACATTAAAGTCCCCCCCTATCAGTTGCATTGTCCCTATAGTAGAAGCGAAGGTGGAGAAGAGAGAGGAGAGGAAGGCAATCTGACCGGTATTTGGCGCGTAGAGCGTACAAAGTTGTAGCGACTGCCCATGGAGGGAGCCTTGTAAGACAAGGTAACGTCCTAAAGGGTCAGCGTGTACTTTATCAACCTGGAGGGGACAGGACCTGGACACCAGAATGGCCACGCCCATGGATTTAGAGGTTGAGGAAGCCATGAAGGCACGAGGAAACCAATGTTTTGCAAAATCAAAGGATCCCTTGGCCATAAAGTGTGTCTCTTGGATTAATATAATATCAGCTCTGGACGAGCGAAACTCTCTCAACGCGATACGTCTCTTAAAGTTGGAATTTAGCCCCTAAACATTTAATGACATAATCTTAGCCATAGTAAGTACAGGAGAGGCCAAGAGCATGTGTAACTGCTATAAAATGATAGAGGGAAACGAGGAATAGGCGCCAGGCTGCCCCCCCACACCCCACCGCAGAGTGGAATCAAAAAGAGGACCCGCCATGAGAAAAGAACACAGAAACAGGACCTCTAGGTAGTGAAACACAGAGAGCTGGAACAAAATAACAATACCAGTATGTAAGAAATAGAACAGCGACATAAAAGGGTCAATAAAGACCAAATCCTTCATGTCCGTGGAGTTCAGGCAAGAAGATCTGAAATTCAATAATACAACAGCTAACCAAGCTTAGCTGAATCAGTGGGAATGAACTCCCGCTGGGGAAGTAAGTAGTGACTCGACTACTACGACTGAGGACCAAAGAGTCTCCACCCCAAAACTCCACAGAGATGAAGAGATGAAAAGCAATTGCTCACAAAAAGGTATAAAACTAAGAAAACGAAAGTGGAAAAAGCATATTAAGGTACATTAATGCACATAGTTACGCAATCTACTTAAGTAGAGGATCCAGTCCCTTTTTCCGGAGGTGTAGATCGGTTCCGCCATTTTCGAGATTCCACCACATTTCAGGTTGGCGGATTGGAGGAAGTGTAGCCGGTACATCCCAGGCAGGTAGCTCCGGTGGAGAGATAGCCAGACGGGAGCAAAACTCAGGAAGATCCTCTGGATGTTTGAGAACCACCGTAGAGCCATTCTTCCTTGTGGTAAGGCTAAACGGAAAGCCCCATCGATAAGAGATAGTTCTTGCGGAGAATGTCCAGCAGCGGTTTCAGAGCTCTGCGCTTTTGAAGGGTGATCCAAGAGAGATCCTGAAACAAAGATACTTTAGTACCATTGTAATCCACATGGGAAAGTGTATGGGCTCTCGACATAATATCCTCTTTAAGACCGAAGTCGTTGACATAGCATATGATATCACGCGGAAGTCCTTGCAAAGATTTCTGTCGTTCTGTGATCCATGAGTATGGGATGCGTTCAAGGAGAGTGTTAAAAATCGTAAGAAGTATGGAGCGCACATCCTCTTCCCCTTGGGCCTCCGGTACCCCCCGAACTCTAATATTGTGGCGTCGACCCCGATTATCCAAATCTTCCACATGATTCTGTAGATCGCGAAGTTGGAGGGAGTGGGAAGACGTGTGCTTTTGAAGAGAGCGTACCACTGTGCGGGAAGTATTGTGGTCTTCTTCAAGTTGGTGAACACGCAGGCCTACATTTTGGACGTCTTGTCTGATAGCTGTGATCTCCTCCTTAAAGGCATCTTTCACTTCTGAGATCAGGGCTCTGAAATCCTGTTTAGTAGGAAGTTGCTGGATGTAGGTCCACCAGTCAGGTGGAGGGTCCACAGATGGTCTCGAACCTCCCGAGGATGAAGATGAGGATGAACCCCGTCTGGAAGGGGAGTGGGACTGAAGTAATTGAGGGATACCACTCGTAGGTGAAGCAGTAGTGCTTTCTCCAGGGGAGAGATGAGGGTCTGGGGGAGACCCCGAAGCTGTCGTCCTCTGTGGGAGAGGAGGAAGGCGTCTAGTGGCAAGTCCAGGCGCCAAGGTGTCAGGAGGGTCATTCTTAGCCGCCACTAAGAGCTGCTAAGACAAGTAGCCAACATAAGAGAGGGGGCTACAGGTGCAGGGATCTTCTCACTGGGAGAGAGTCTCCTGGATGGCAGCAAGGAGGGGGTTAAAGCGGGAAAGTCCTCTCTAAAGCTATCCCCGGTATAGAGGGCTTCCCCCTCATGTGTGGGTGTCACGTCCCCTGCCCCCAAGCTCCGGTTGAGGTGGTCAGCTCCTACCTCCATCCTGGGGTCTCTGACATTGGGAGCCTGAAGCGTCTGGCTGTCCACATTAGGACCCGTTGCGACGGAGGAGGCATGGCCTGCGCCGTCTGTTGGGAGAGAGAGGGAGGTGCCGCCTCTTCTTGCAGCCCAGGAGCGCATGGCGGTGCCATCTTGGATTCAGCGCGCGGGTTCCGGAGGAGAAAGGCATCCAGCGTGTGGGGCTGGGACGCCCCTAAAGCATCCTGTGGGTCCCTGGAGACCTTAGTGACCCTTTTTTTGCCCATTTTGCAGGTGAGCGTATGTATGTATAGCATAGCGTATGTAGCGCTGTGAAGCTCGTGGTGTACGGAGCCCGGCGCTCACACAGCCGCTGTCCTCGGCATCCGGCCACGACCCCCAAGAGGTGCTTAATCCCTTAAAGACCTTGCTATTTTCAGCTTCCGACCTTGGTTATTTACGCAAATGTGAAGTGTCACTTTATGTGTTAATAAATTTGGAATGCTTTTAAGAATCAAAGCCATGAGACTGTGTTCTAGAGACACATTGTACTTCATGCTAGTGGCCAATTTGAGTACATATGCTTAGGGACCTAATCAGTGTTTTCCTTATCGAGACTGCTTTTGTTGAAAGGGCTTTCCAGCTGATGTGTCACTGTCAGATGATGTTAACTCAATCGGTGATGTAGATACCTTCATTCTGGATGTAGCCAGGACTGCAGTTGAAGTGTTGATGTAATTGTGTATTATGTTCTATCTTTTGCATATAGATAAGTGGAAAAGAAAGACATGATATCGCTACATGTATATACTACTTATTAGATTTAATAAAATTATATTATTTACATTCAGTTAAAGAGTTTTAGTTGAGTCTCTCTTTAACCCCTTCCCGACCAGCGCCGTACATGTACACATCGCGGGTGCGGCGGGCGTCATGGCCGGCAAGTCTCTGCTGTTTCTAACAGCAGAGACTTGCCGCTACTTACCGCCATCGGCGTTGTCTTCTAGGGCCTTCTGATGCCGTGATCAGACGTGGTGTACAGACGCCCCGAGTGGCCAATCGGGGTGTCTGTACACCATATGTAAACTGTAATCCTCGCTGGTGAGGATTACAGTTTTCAAACTGCAATTCTTATTCTGGCCACTAGATGGCAGGTCAGGATAAGAAATGAGCAATTATGTGATTTAACTCCATCTAGTAAATCCCTGATTGCTCATAAAGAAAAAAAATAAATAAATTATATATATAATATCAGCGCATATATTTAAGCTTTAAAATAGAAATTTTTTTTAAAAATGTTAAAAAAAATATATAAAAGTTCAAATCACCCCCCTTTCCGTATAATGAAAAAATAAATACCTAAATAACAATAAATATAGACATCATGGGTATCACCGTGACCGAAAACGCCCGTACTTTTAAAATATTTTAAAAAATTCCAATACGGCGAATTGTGTGGCGGAAAAAAACGTCCAAATGGAGATTCGACGTTTTTTGTCGCTTTTTTTTTTTTAAAAAAATTAAAAAGTTATCAAAAAGTCATACACACCCCAGAATGGTATCAATAAAAACTTCAGATCGCCCCACAAAAAATGAGCCCCCATACAGCTCCGTACACATAAATACCAAAAAGTTATAGGGGTCAAGATATGACAAGGAAAAACAAAAAAACAAAAGGCCAACTTTATAATTATTTTATCACCATCTAAACGCAGGAAAAACTATACATATTAGGTATCGCCGGATTTGGTCAGTTTTAACATCGAACGCTGTAAATAAGAAACCCATAAAACTGTAGCGGAATGGCGTTTTTTTTGCAATTTCACCCGATTTGGAATTTGTTTCCCGCTTCCCAATACACCATATGCAATATTAAATGGTGGCGTTGGAAAGTACAACTTGTCCCACAAAAAACAAGACCTCATACAGCTATGTGAACAGAAAAATAAAACAGTTATGACTGTTTGAAGGCAGGGAGCGCAAAACGAAAATGCATAACCGAAAAAACCTCCGGGGGTGAAGGGGTTAAATAGTATTCGAGCCTCAAGACTTGCCCTTATCAGAAAAACAAACTCATTGAGGGTTCACAGCAAAACAAACCTTAATATTCATATCTAGGGATGAGCGAATAGACTTCGGATGAAACATCCAAAGTCGATTCACATAAAACTTTGTCTTTAGAATACTGTATAGAGCGAGTGCTCCGTACAGTATTAGAATGTATTAGCTCCTATGAGCCAAAGTTATTACTTTGTGTACCTTGGAACCGAACACGAGTTCGGTAAAAGGTTTTTACAGTAGAAATTAATTTCTGAAGTTATTACCCAAAGTTTCATGAGACTTCGCGAAGACTGTTTAAAGAGAGACTCAACTAAAACTACGACACTTTAAATGAATGTTAGTGGTACCTGGTAACTGAACCAGAGTTCAGTAAAAGGTTTTTACAGTAGAAATTAATTTCTAAAGTTATTACCCAAAGTCTCGTGAGACTTCGCAAAGTAATAACTTCGGCTCCTAGGAGCCAATACATTCTAATACTGTACGGAGCTCTGCTAGCTTGCTCTGTACAGTTTTCTAACAAAGTTTTATGCAAACCGACTTCGGATGTTTCATCCGAAGTCGATTCGCTCATTCCTATTCATAACTCTTATTTGTTAGTTTACAGAATCATCCCACACATGATTGTAAACTGCTGAAATGGCACACAGGGGGGCTCAGAAGGTGGGGGAGCGCCATATGATTTTGGAGGGCAGATTTCTGCCAAGTCGTGTTTGAGGACACCCAGAGGTATCCCTGCAGTGCAAACCCCCAAAAACCCCATTTTGGAAACTACACCCCTGAGGAATTGTGCAAGGGGTATAGTGAGCACTTTGGCCCAACAGGCATTTCATAGAATTTCGAAAAATTAGGCCTTGAAAATGACAGGGCTAACAGGAAAAAAAAACACCCCACAATTTGTTACCGATTTTCTTTTGAATAAGGCAACAAACCTTATATGCTGGTAAAGTGCTGTATGGGCACACCGCAGGGCTCAGAAGGGAGGGAGCACCATATGGCTTTTGGAGGGCAGATTTCACTGAAAGAGTTTTTAGGTGCCATGTGGCGTTTGAGGACACCCTGGGGTACTCCTGCAGTGCATACTCCCAAAAAGTGACCGCATTTTGGAGAGTACACCACCCAAGGAATTTCTAGGGGTATAATGAGAACTTTGGCACAACACTTTTTTGTATAGTGAAAGGTGAAAAATGAAATTGCAATTTTTCCACAGTGCCCAATTTGTGACACTATATATAGTCAGCTCAATAATTATTACACTGTTTTTCCTGATTGTACATAAACCCTACTTGTGTCCCGAAATGGTTGTCCGGATATATGACAGGGCTCAGGAGTAAAAGAGCAACATGTGCATCTGAAAGCCTAATTTTGTGATTTACACAAATTTGCTGCCATTTGCTGAGGCTCTGGTGTGAAATTAAAAAAAGCCCCCCAGGAAGAGACCCCATTTTGGAAACTACACCCCCAAGCAATTTTTGAACAGGGGTTTCATAGAATTTAGACGCACAGCTGTGAAAATAAAAATTACATTTTATTAAAATATAATTTTAGGTCCAGATTTTTTCCCCACAAGGAATAAGAGGGCAATATTTAACCCATTGTTTATTACCCATTTTCACCTGAATATGGTGACAACCCATATGTGCTCGTATCCTGCTTTATTAGTGCACAGCAGGGCTCAGAAGGCAAACAGAAATACAGTTAGGTCCATATATATTTGGACAGAGACAATGGATTTAGAACAATTCAGATGCAGTTGAAGTTCAGACTTTCAGCTTTAATTCAGTAGGTTGAACAAAATGATTGCATTAAAAATGTGAGGAACTAAAGCAGTTTTTAAACTCAATCCCTTCATTTCAGGGGCTCAAAAGTAATTGGAAAAATTGAATAATTGTAAATAAAATGTTAAAGGGAGTCTTTCACCTGATCTGAGCGCCATAGACCGCTCAGATCAGGCTCTAGACCCCCTTACACACGTTAAAAGAGTACCTTTGTAAAAGCTGTCCCACGCCGTATTTCCGTATTTCTGAGAAAAACTTTTAATCCATATGTAAATGACCTCCCGCAAGTGCCCGGAAGCTTGGTTAAATAGGAAGGAGCTCTGCTGGCACCGGCGCATGCACGCTGTGCTGCCCACTGTGGGCAGAGGCACACAGGCCTCTATCGCGCCAATCCCCGCTCCCCAACCCGGCCGGCAGAAGTAAATAGCCGCCTCGCAGGGCCGCACATTGCGCATGTGCTGGTGACCAGCAGAGCGGCGCCAGCGCAGGATTTTTAAACAGGAGGCGGAGAGGTTTATTTTAATACAGGGTGGAACGGAGCATGTAAAGGGGAGGGGTTTGCATTTCAAATCGCCCGGAGGCTTGGGCTCCTTCCTGTTTAACCAAGCTTCCGGGCACTTGCGGGGGGTCATTTACATATGGTTTAAATGAAATGTTTTTCTCAGAAATACGGCATGGGACAGCTTTTACAAAGGTACTCTTTTAACGTGTGTAAGGGGGTCTAGAGCCTGATCTGAGCGGTCTATGACGCTCAGATCAGGTGAAAGACTCCCTTTAATTTCTAATACTTGGTTGAAAACCCTTTGTTGGCAATAACTGCCTGAAGTCTTGAACTCATGGACATTACCAGACGCTGCGTTTCCTCCTTTTTAATGCTCTGCCAGGCCTTTACTGCAGTGGTTTTCAGTTGCTGTTTGTTTGTGGGCCTTTCTGTGTAGTTTAGTCTTTAAAAAATGAAATGCATGCTCTATGTCTATTGGGTTCAGATCAGGTGACTGACTTGGCCATTCAAGAATATTCCACTTCTTTGCTTTAAAAAAACTCCTGGGTTGCTTTGGCTTTATATTTTGGGTCATTGTCCATCTGTATTATACATAGTAACATAGTTTACAAGGCCAAAAAAAGACATCTGTCCATCCAGTTCGGCCTGTTATCCTGAAAGTTGATCCAGAGGAAGGCAAAAAACCCCTGTGAGGTAGAAGCCAATTTTCCTCACTTTAGGGGAAAAAATTCCTTCCCAACCCCAATCAGGCAATCAGAATTACTCCCTGGATCAACAATCCATCTCTAGTAACTATAACCTATAATATTATTACCCTCCAGAAATACATCCAGACCCCTTTTAAACTCTTTTAGTGAACTTACCATCACCACCTCCTCAGGCAGAGAGTTCCATAGTCTTACTGCTCTTACCGTAAAGAATCCTCTTCTATGTTTGTGGACAAACCTTCTTTCCTCCAGGCGCAGGAGATGTCCCCTCGTCATGGTCACAGTCCTTGGGATAAAAAGATCATGGGAGAGATCTCTGTACTGACCCCTGATATATTTATACATAGTTATTACATCTCCCCTCAGTCGCCTTTTTTCTAAAGTAAATAACCCTAATTTTGATAATCTTTCTGGGTACTGTAGTCCACCCATTCCAGTTATGACTTTAGTTGCCCTCCTCTGAACCCTCTCCAGCTCTGCTATTATTATTATTATTATTTATTATTAAAGCGCCATTCATTCCACAGCGCTGTACATGTTAAAAGGGGTTTAGGATTCATTCACATCACCGTTCAGCCTTTCCGTTCTCATGCTCCGTTTAGGAGCAGGAGAACGGAAAGGACGGATTCGGCACATAACTGAGCCGAACGGAGCCTAAGGACCCCATAGACTATAATGGGGTCCGTTATGTTACCGCTCAGCAGATGATTTTGGAGCGGAGACAAAAGTCGTGCATGCAGGACTTTTGTCTCCGCTTCAAAAATCATCTTCTGAGCGGAAACCTAACGGACCCCATTATAGTCTATGGGGTCCCTTAGGCTCCGTTCGGCTCAGTTATGTGCCGAATCCGTCCTTTCCGTTCTCCTGCTCCTAAACGGAGCATGAGAACGGAAAGGCTGAACGGTGATGTGAATGAAGCCTTACATACATAGTCTAGACAATTGCGCTAGGACAAACAAGTTACAGACTGGTACAGAAGGAGAGAGGGCCCTGCCCGTGAAGGCTTACAATCTATGCGGTATGGGAGGACACAGTAGGTGAGGGTAAAGCTGGTCATGGCAGTGTAGCAGCAGCAGGGTCACAGGTTGTAGGCTTGTCTGAAGAGGTGGGTTTTCAGATTTCTTTTGAAGGATTCCACTGTAGGTGAGAGTCTGATATGTTGTGGTACAGAGTTCCAGAGTATTGGGGCTGCGCGGGAGAAATCCTGGAGGCGATTGTGTGAAGAGTTGATAAGAGTGGAGGAGAGAAGGAGGTCTTGTGAGGATCGGAGATTACGTGTGGGGATGTATCGGGAGAGTAGTTCTGAGATGTAGGGAGGGGACAGGTTGTGGACGGCCTTGTATGTATTTGTTAGTATTTTAAACTGAATTCTCTGGGGAATGGGGAGCCAGTGAAGGGATTGGCAAAGGGGAGAGGCAGAGGAGTAACCGAGTGAGAGGTGGATTAGTCGGGCAGCAGAGTTGAGGATAGATTGGAGGGGGGCTAGGGTGCTAGATGGAAGGCCACAGAGGAGAATGTTGCAGTAGTCTAGGCAGGAGATGATGAGGGCATGTATTAGTACTTTGGCAGACTCATAGTTGAGAAACGCATGGATACGGGAGATATTTTTGAGTTGGAGGCGGCAGGTGGTGGAAGGGGCTTGGATGTGTGGTCTGAAGGAGAGTGCAGAATCCAAGGTCACTCCAAGGCAGCGGACCTGTTTAACGGGGGAGAGTGTGCAGTCGTTGATGGTGATAGATAGGTCTGTTGGGAGGGCTGTGCAAGATGGTGGAAAGATGATAAATTCTGTTTTATCCATGTTAAGTTTTAGAAAGCGTGAGGAAAAGAAAGAGGATATTGAAGATAGGCATTGTGGGACTCTGGATAGTAAGGTGGCGATGTCTGGACCAGAGAGGTAGATTTGTGTGTCATCAGCATAAAAGTGATACTGAAAGCCATGGGACTCTATGAGCTGTCCCAGGCCAAAGGTATAGATAGAGAAGAGCAGGGGACCTAGGACTGAGCCTTGTGGGACACCAACAGAGAGGGAATGAGAGGAGGAGGTGGCGTGAGAGTGGCAGACGCTAAATGTCCGGTCTGTGAGGTATGATGCAATCCATGAGAGGGCCAGGTCAGTGATGCCAAGAGACGAGAGAGTTTGTAGTAGAAGGGAGTGGTCGACGGTGTCAAAGGCAGAGGACAGGTCAAGGAGGAGGAGAACAGAGTAATGTTTTTTTGGTTTTGGCTGCTAGCAGATCGTTGGTGACTGCTGAGATAAGAGGTGATGGTGGGGGCGCCGGTGGACGGAGAAGAGAGTTAAAAGTGTTGAACAGTTGTTTGGGGTTGTGGGACAGAGAAGATATTAGAGATGAGAAGTAGGCCTGTTTTGCATCAGAGAGTGATGATTTGAAAATGAGGAGGGATTGCTTGTATGTGGTGAAGTGATCCTTAGAATGGGATTTCTTCCATTGCCGCTCAGCAGCTCTGGAAGCTTGTCTGAGTTTCTTGGTCAGGTCTGTGTGCCAGGGTTGTCTATTGATTTTCCGGGATTTGTGGAGTGTGAGGGGGGCAACAGAGTCCAGGGCTGTAGCTATTGTGGTGTTATACAGAGTGGTGGCAGCATCGGGGTCTTTGAGGGAATGAATGTTGGAGAGAGGTGAAAGAGATTCCGAAAGTAGGTGAAAGTCGAGATGTTTAAGGTTCCTGCAGGGGTGTGCTAGTGTGTGGACCGGAGGAGCAGCAGAAGAGACCAGAGAAGAGAAGGTGAGTAAGTTGTGGTCAGATAGGGGGAGTGGCGAATTAGAAAGGTTAGATAAGGAGCAGAGGCGAGTAAAGATCAGATCTAGAGTATGACCATCTCTGTGGGTGGGAGCGGAAGACCACTGGGAGAGGCCGAAGGAGGAAGCGAGTGCCAGAAGTTTGGAGGCGGTCGAGTTGCCAGTGTCGATAGGGATGTTGAAGTCACCCATGATGATAGTGGGAATGTCGGCAGAAAGAAAGTGTAGGAGCCAGGTATTAAAATGGTCAAGAAAGATGGTGGCTGGGCCTGGGGGGCGGTAGATGACAGCTACTTGCAGGTTGGAGGGAGAGTAGATGCGAACAGAGTGTACTTCAAATGAAGTGAGAGTTAAGAAGGGTGGCGGTGGAATTGGGCTGTAGGAGCAGTTTCCAGACAGAAGCAGACCAACTCCTCCACCATGTTTGCAGCCAGGGCGTGGGGTGTGGGTGAAATGAAATCCGCTATAAGAGAGTGCAGCAGGGGAGGCAGTGTCAGAGGGTGTTAGCCATGTTTCTGTGATACCCAGAAGGGAAAGTTTGTGTGAGATGAAGAGGTCATGGATGAAAGACAGTTTGTTATTAACTGAGCGTGCGTTCCATAATGCTCCTGTCAGAGGAACCGAGGGAGCAGGGGTCAGGGGAATGTTTTTTAGGTTTAAGGGATTGCAGAAATTTGTAGAGGGGGATTTGTAGTGAGAGGAGGAAATAATGGTGGGGATTTGCTGTGGGGGGCCTGGATTTGGAGAGATGTCGCCAGCAATAAGTAGAAGCAGGGAAAGTGTCAGTAGGTGAGAGAAAGAGAGGGCATGAGGAGGCCGTGTGTGTTTGGGAAGGAAATGTTTTATGTCACTAAACAGGTTTGCACAGGAGGTTAGATGAGTGGGTAAAATGGAGGGAGAGATGAACAGTTCCTTGCTGGGTGATTGTATGTAAGAGCATTTTTGGAGGTTTAGGGAAAGTGGGAAGAGCAAGATGAAAAATTGAATCATTGTTTGCATTAACTATTTCATTAGTTACCTTTGGTCCCCTTCCATTCCAATTCTGGTATAATTCTGTATGTGCACTTAAAGAGTTGCACTTGAAAGATGTTGTATGGAAAGACCTAGGTCTAAAGACCTAAGCACTTAGATTTATACCACTCTGTGCTCAATCAAGTGTGACCAAGTGGGGAGGAGGTTATAGTTGGCCTAATCAAAGTAGGACCAGACACAGGGGTGAAATAGTCAATATAAACAAGTACTCAATAAATCCATCAGGGAAAAAGACATTAATGTTCAGTAAAGACATACCAGGGATTGGGAAGGAAAGATGAGCTATGTGGATGTTATCAGGTTCTTGGAAAGTTGGGTGCAGTTGCATTCAGTAAAGACATACCAGGGATTGGGAAGGAAAGATGAGCTATGTGGATGTTATCAGGTTCTATGATCCTGATAAGGATCCTGATAAGATCAGGTGGTCCTGATAAGGATCAGGTGCTATGTCTGCCTTGTTCACAGGAGCCCAGAACTGTACACAATACTCCATGTGTGGTCTGACTAGTGATTTGTAGAGTGGCAGGACTATGTTCTCATCATGGGCATCTATGCCTCTTTTGATGCAACCCATTATCTTATTGGCCTTGGCAGCAGCTGTCTGACACTAGTGTCTACAGCTTAGTTTGTTGTTCACAAAAATTCCTAGGTCCTTTTCCAAGTCAGTGCTACCCAGTGTTTTACCATTTAGTATGTACTGGTGACTTGCATTATTCCTTCCTATGTGCATTACCTTACATTTGTCAGTGTTAAACCTCATCTGCCACTACTCTGCCCAAGCCTCCAATCTATCTAGGTCCATCTATAGCAGTGTACTGTCCACTTCTGTGTTAATTACTTTACATAGTTTAGTGTCATCTGCAAAAATTGATATTTTACTGTGCAAGCCTTCTACAAGATCATTAATAAATATATTGAAGAGAATAGGGCCCAATACTGACCCCTGTGGCACCCCACTAGTAACAGTGACCCAATCTGAGTATGTGCCGTTAATAACCACCCTCTGTTTTCAATCACTGAGCCAGTTACCCACATACAGACATTTTCTCCCAGGCCAAGCATTCTCATTTTATATACTTACCTTTTATGTGGTACAGTGTCAAATGCTTTGGAAAAGTCCAGATATACGACATCCATTGATTCTCCGCGGTCCAGTCTAGAACTTACCTCCTCATAGAAGCTGATTAAATTAGTTTGACATGACCGATCCCTCATGAAGCCATGCTGATATGGAGTTATTTGCTTATTTTCATTGAGGAACTCCAAGATAGCATCTCTTAGAATACCTTCAAACAGTTTACCCACGACAGATGTTAAACTTATCGGCCTATAGTTCCCGGGCTCTGTTTTTCAACCCTTTTTGAATATTGGCACCACATTTGCTATGCGCCAATCCTGTGGAACACTCCCTGTCAGTATAGAGTCCTTAAATATCAGAAATAAGGGTCTGGCTATGACATTACTTAATTCTCTTAGGATACGGGGGTGTATGCCATCCGGTCCTGGCGATTTGTCTATTTAAGGCCTCTTTCATACTAGCGGCATCACGGATCCGGCACCTAAAGGGTGCCAACGGATCCGTACTGCCGCTGATACATGTGTGGAGCCGAAGCAGCGGTCCGGCCCCACACATGTTGACACAGACATTGGGACAAGACACAGAGAACATACATACACACAAACACATACATACTCACATACTCCAGCCAGGGACGCCGGCAGCACGTCTTCACGCGCCTCCTGCGCGCAGTGATGACGATTCCCCAACAGCACCCTCTGCTGGGCACAGTGGGGAAACGTCATAGCTGCGCGCAGGAGGCGCGTGAAGACATGCTGCCGGCGTCCCTGCCTGGAGTATGTGAGTATGTATGTGTTTGTTTGTATGTATGTATATCTGTATGTATATCTGCATATGTGTAGCCAGATCCGGAATGACCCCCCATTGCAAGTCAATGGAGGACAGATCCAGATTACTGGTGTGTCACACCAAATGGATCCGTCCCCATTGACTTGCATTGGGGGTCATTCCGGATCGGTCTTGGTGCGGATGCCTGGACCGGAGAGAAAACCGCAGCATGCTGCGGTTTGTTCTCCGGTCTGAAGACGGAACGGAATGCTTTCAGGAGCATTCCGTTGTCTTCAGTTCAGTTTTGTCCCCATTAACAATGAATGGGACAAAACTGAAGCGTTTTTTTCGGGTATTGCCCCTATGACGGAA